>VXAX01007629.1:177422-194726 GCA_013399835.1 Leptocoma aspasia
CCTGGCCTTGAACACTTTCAGGGATGAGGCATCCACAGCTTCTCTGGGCAACCTGTGCCAGTGCCTCATCACCTTCACAGTAAAGAATTTCTTCTTAATATCTAATCTAAACCGACTGTCTTTCAGTTTGAATCCATTCCCCCTTGTATATAGTTCCTCTCCATCTTTGTTGTAGGTTCCCTTCAGGTATTGGAAGGCTGCAATTAGGTCACCCTGAAGCCTTCTCCTTTCCAGGCTGAACAATCCCAACTCTCTCAGCCTTTCCTCATAGAAGACCCGCTCCATCCCTCTAATTGTCTTGGTGGCCACCTCTGGACTTGCTCCAGCAGTTCCATTTCCTTCCTGTGCTGGGGCCCCAGAGCTGGATGCAGCTCTCCAGGTGGGGTCTCACCAGAGCAGAGCAGAGCAGAGCAGAGCAGAGGGGCAGAATCCCTTCCCTTGCCCTGCTGCCCACGCTGCTCTGGATGCAGCCCAGGACACGTTTGGCTTTCTGGGCAGCAAGTGCACATTGCTGGGTCATGCCCAGCCTCTCATCCATGAGCTCCCCCAAGTCCTTCTCCCCAGGGCTGTTCTCTATCATTCCATCCCCCAGCCTGTGCTGATACCGAGGGTTGCCCTGACCCAGGTGCAGCACCTTGCACTTAGTCTTGTTAAACCTCATGAGGTTCTCATGGGCCCACTTCTCCAGCCTGTCTAGGTTCCTCTGGATGGCATCCTGTCCTTTTGAGTGTGTCAACCACACCACTCAGCTTGGTGTCATCTGCAAATTTGCTGAGGGTGCACTTGATCCCTCCACCAATGTCCTTAGTAAAGATATTAAATAGCACTTTGTCCCAGTACAGACCTCAGAGGGACACCACTTGTCACTGATGTCCATCGGGACTCTGAGCCATTGACTAGATGGGACCATTCAACTACTTACTAATCTATCTAACAGTCCACACACTGAATCCATCTCTCTCCACGTTAGAGAGAATGATGTTGTGAGGGACCATGTCAAAGGCTTTACAGAAGTCCAGATAAACAACACCCATAGCCCTCACCTTGTCTACTGCTGTAGTCACTCCATCACAGGAGCCTGGCCACTGAGTTGGTCAGGCAAGACTTGCCCTTGGTGAAGCAGTGCTGGCTGTCCTGAATCACCTCCCTGTCTTCCACATGCCCCAGTGTAGCATCTGGGAGGATCTGTTCCGTGTTCTTCCCAGGCACAGAGGTGAGGCTGACAGGTCTGTAGTTCTCAGGGTCCTCCTTTCTACCCTTTTTAAAGATGTCATTTGGGACTTCATGGGCTGCCATGACTTTTCAAATATCATGAGGTGGGGCTTGGCAACTACATCAGGCAATTCCCTCAGGACTGTGGGATGCATCTCATCAGGCCCCATAGACTGATGTACATTCAGGTTCTTCATGTGGTCAGGAACCTGACCTGACAAGCGCCCAGTAAGACACAATCCCCTTCCCCTCACTTCTTGATCTTGAACACACTGATGAGGAGGAACTTAGGTTTTTTCTCTGTTATTCTAACAGGTTTCAGTGAATAAGGATGGAAAAGCTAAGCCTCTGCATGTGAAGCACCAACCTCAAGTAAGATTAAGGAAAATGATACAATATTTTTGAAAAGCAGAGAAATTTATGGTAGCAGGATTGGGGCAACCAGTTGGAAATGCAGGCACCCTAGGAATATGATGTAAGAAACACCAATGATAAGGTTTTGTCATTGACAAATTATTAAACGAGCACAGTGCACTCTTGGGTGGTTGCAAACCCATGAAAACCAGGGAAGAGGGTGTGCCTGAGCATGGCAGCTGGGGAGCAGGTCACAGGCCCAGTTCCCCACTTTTTGCATGTCTACCACCCAGCTGTACCAGCCCAGCAACAGAAGAGATTCAGTCAAACCAAAGGCTTTTTAAGTGCATTCAAAATTCCTCTTGTATAATATTGATGTATTGCTAGGAAATGGGTGCTGCTCGATGACCTAACCAGTCAAAAAAGTTAGCAAATTGGACAGTTATTTAAAGATAACAAGATTTGCAGTTACAAACCACATCCTTCTTCCAAAAACAGTCACACTGCACATTCCAAATTGGTCTTTTAAACAAGCAATGTAAATTGTCTGGCAGTTGCCTAGAATTAAATAGCTTATTTTGATGTTGGTTTATGTGGACACAATTTATTTTTCCAAGGAGAACTCATAGTTCACCATTGGAGTATGTTGGTATAACCAACGTAAAGATAAAGCTTACCCTGAATTCGGTACTTCTTATTGCCAGGCAGTGACACAATCTTTATTTTTGCATGTTTATTTAACAAGTTCTATGTTTTCAAAATAATTCCTTGGACTCCTAATATTTATGCAGATTTGCATAAGTATTCTTCAATCCAATATGCTTCACCTGTGTCAATAACAGTTCTCCACTTCTGATGTAATTACCATTGCCTCAACACTGCTCTAAGTGTTTCCAGTTTTATTAACTCCTAAGAGAGCCAAATGTCCCTTCTGTGCTACCAAACCTGCTCGCTTCATGCCTCAGTTCCCCACGGCTCATGTGCCACGTGCCTCTCCATGAGCACACACAGAGCTCAAGAGAGCTGTCAGCCAGGAAGGTGCATTCCCTTTTGTCTCCCAAGATTTGTTCACAGAGGTAGCAAATGTGCAAATGTGGTATTTTCCTTAGAAATGTCAATTTAAACATTTTGGTGTATTTTCAAAGCACATACGCAGGCAAGCACGCACAAATTCTTATTTATAGGTCAGTTTCTTTGAACACTAACCCAACTTCCCTGGAAGCATTTTGGGGATGCTGATCTCTATCAGGCCTGTTCTTCAGTCAGCCTGACACACAACAGTGGCTAACACATTGTGAGAAGGGTGAGAGAAAAGCACAGACATGCCTGAACCTCCCAGAGAAGTTCCTGGAAGGAGGACCATCCTTTCCAAACTTTAAAACACAGTACAGATGAGGTCCAGTCTCCCTCTGAAAAGTTAGTTTTCAGGAATGCCACAGGTCAGACATTAAATGAGGGTTAAGGAGCTGGGATTCATGCCTTGCATCTCCCTTTGGAGTTCACAATGTGCCTCATGAAATGTCCAAGGGGCTGCAGCTCTCATAGCTTTGAGCTATGTTTTATCTATCCAAAATAGCTTTGATGCTGTTCCCAAATCTTTTGGAAGGGCAAGGAAGTAAAATGTTGGCTCTCATTGTTTCCCCTTGTATCACACCAGCATTACCATTAGGTGCATCACACAGAGGAGAAATCCAAAAATTCAAATTCCACGAAGGTAGGTAAGAAAATTCCTTCATACACTACTTGATACAAATCATGTCTCAGAAGGACTGAAGAAAGCTGAGGAGCATGCTGATGAGTCACTTCAATTAAAGATTAGTTTATGGTAACTTGGGAAAAGAAAATAAAGCCTCAGCTTTAGTCTGAGGTCGGCAAGATACCACTGGTTTGTAACTTGAGATGCTGCTCTACTCCTTGGAACTGCTTGAAGCCAAGCACCAGGCAGTCATGAGATGGTGGGCCTAATGTAAATGAAAATGTTTGCAACACATTTGGTCACATAAACACAGGAGGAATTGTGACTAGTGAAACATTCTGCTGAGTAGCTGTTGAACTGACTTACTTAACCACTGACTGTTGTCAATTACCCCGCTCACAGCTAAGATCACAGGCCCGAAGATTCAGTCTCTGGATGCCCTCAAGTATGCATGCATTGTGCTTTGATCCAGAGGTTTTCTGAAAAGATAACAAACTGAGACAGAAAAACACAGAGAGGATTGGCAACCTTTTCTAAATACTCTATCAATTAGAGATCAAGGAAAACAGAGGTAATCCTTTTTTTTCTTAGAAAGAGTATGTCAAATGCTGCAGCTTGGAGATACCTTGAAATTATGGCAGGCAAATTTAGAGATAATTAAGATACTAGAAGTAAAAAAAGTGAGAACAATGGAAATCATAGCTTGAACTGATACGAAATCCAGTTTTAACAAACATCTATCTGCTTTTAACAGGTAGGTACTATTCATAAAGATCAAAATATACTGCTGGTTTTGGCTGTGTAATCTACTGTGAGATTGTGGCAAGGGACTCTGAATTATTTTTTTCTTCTGCAGTTTTCCGCAGCTGTTCACCCCAGTATGTACTCTCTTTCAAAATCGTAAGGAGCTTCTTAGAGAATAGTTTTGGGTTACAACTAATGTGAAAAAAACATTGTGCTCTCACTGTTGAATTGTATTTCAAGAAAGGAAAAAAAATGCTAATTGTAATTTAAAAGCTTCTGCTTCTAAAGACCTGTAAAGGTTGTAGAGCTCTTCAAATATTTTGAAACAACAATGGAAACACTGATTTTAACTATAAAATATGGCTAAACTATAACTATAAAACATTCTCAGCAAGTACTGGTTTTAGTAAACAGGATTTTGAAGAAATACTATTTCTATTTTATACAGCTACGTGATTATTCCAGAGCATCTGGAACCTGAAATACCTCTTTGCACCCAAAATATTGTAATATAAATTCAGTCACACATGATTTAATTGCATGTAATTTATAGTCAATGGTGTGAGTCACAAGGGACTGACATGACCCTAAATGCCTTTGGTGACCAACTAGTCCAGGTGACTTGGGCTTCTTTCTTTGTAGGTGAGTCATGAGAAATACTGTGACACGGAGCTCTTCACTCTTCACAGAAAGTCATGCTGGAAAATTCAGCCACCTCCACAGGCTAATTAACACTCAGCTTTTATCCTGATTTATTACTGGTAGTGGTTTAACAGTGAACATAAAGAACAGAGCATCAGAGAAATGGATATACTTTAAATTTCTGATACCAAGGTACATGTCGCTTGCTCCAATCCATCTTCAGTTTATCTCTACTCCACCTACTATGGATGTTCTAAGGAAAGTCAAACAGAGAGTAACGCTGTGAACCAGTGCTCTCTTCCAGACCCTGCCCTGCCAGGAGGGTCTCACTTGCCATATGTACTCAGCAATTCCTTTCCTGGACGTCACAGCATAACGAGATACACCAACAGAGCTGTCTTAATTAGTGCTTATGAATAGCCTGTCATTCCAAATGTGCCACGCTAAATTAGTATCCAAGTGATTTAGCAAGTCTGGCTCACTTTGGCGGAAACCAGTTGGACAGCACTTACAAAAGGCCGCTGCCACCAGAGATGAGGCAGTGGCTCCCAACAGCAAAACACGAGGATAAATTACAGCTGACTGTTGTCTTCCACCAACACTGCTGTTGTTTGCAAGGCAAACGGCTGTCAAAAGCATAGGCCTGGATCGCACACTTCCGAGGCATCAGTCATGCCTTCTTTTGTGTTTGCACTGCAACTGTTGTAGTTTGCACTCTGCTAGAAACAAACAAATAACGTAGCAAGCCGACTCCGGGCAAAACTATTTTCTAATTGCCCTAGAGTGCTGGTGTTAGCCTCAGTGCAGACGTGCCAGTGTAAAACTGCAAAAAGGCTACCCAATGCATCTGGCTTTTCCTACCATTTCTCACAACTATATATATTTAAATGTTACCTATTTCCATTCAGTGTTCATGCATTTATCAGGCAAGACATACATATGTGTATTTCCAACAAAATGCCTTCACCCTCATCTCACAAAAAAAGGAAAGGGTTTTCAGAACTAAATACCTTTGAAAGTAGAGACCACAAAGGTCTCACCTTTCTCACCAAAAAACTCACCATTTCAAAGTAACTATGAAAATAAGTTACCAGATTTTCAGAAAACCTAATCTATGGAGGGGCTAAAATTTAATAAATATGGTTATAAGGGACATATATGTATGTCCCTTATAACCATATGTCAAATGTAACGTAAGTAGCTGAAGACAAAGTGAGAAATGTGTTGAATAACAAATTAAAACTCACCTAAACTAAAGCATATTCTAAATATATTGCAGGTACCCACAAAGTCAGAGAATGGTTTTGAAACAATAGACTACTTATTCTAAACTGTGGAAAGACTTGGAAATTCCTAATGGATACAACAGATTCCTATTCCAAAAGGATACATGTAGTTAAACAACAGGTTTTTGGTCTGGGGATTGCTAGTGTCATGCAGAAGTGGCAAGGAAGCCTGCTGTCCACTGGCCTAAATTCCTAATGAATGGGGGTTTGCATCTGCAATGGAAATGATCTAGGAGACTGCACACCAAAAAAAAAAACAAACCAACCAACCCCCAAAAAAACCAACCCAACAAAAAAACAAAGAAAAACTAAACTGCAGCCTTCTGCCATACAAAATGCAAAACAGTGAGTCTCTCTGAACCTTCACATGCAGCATGAACAATCTCAGAATTGTGTTGCTCAAACTGTGCAGAAAGAGGTGGTTCCTGCAACAAGGGTCACGCTGGTTTCCTTAAATGCATTAAAACCAATCAAACAATTACTGATAGTTTGCCTATTATAAAGGGTCTTCACTCAGTCAAAAGGGAAGGCAGAAGCATTTTGTACTTATCTGAAGACTAAAAAGCTTTTCAGGAAGCACGATAGACGCTAAGGTCTGAAAAGCCAGTGGCCACAATTGGATAACTAAGTTATCATGCCCAAGTTTTCATGCCTGATCTGTCTGCTAGAACTGTTACGGCTCTATAATTAAAAAATAATAATGTTTTGTTCCAACATTCTTTTAAACAAGGCTGCCTTAATAAAGTTGGTTTGCAAATTAGGTGTGGACTATGACTCCTGCTCAGAAAGACAGAACTCTTTTATCCAAGCTCCAGTCTAACCCTCACCCCCATATCCACCCATCCCCTGCCTATAGCATTTTCCGTATAAAATGCCTTATGAAAGCTGCATGTGTTGGAAGGAGAAGAGAAAATGGTTCATCTGCAAACAACTTGGCACAAAACAAACTGTGCAAACCTTCCTGAAATGTAAAGGTATCTGTTCCACCAGAGGTACAGCCTGCTTGAATTTTGAAATGAGCATACCACAAAGCTCACTTTGCATGTCTTGGGTAAAAGGATTATTTGCAGAAGTGATTGGAGAAGAGGCAAGTAAGGTCAGTCACTTCTCTGCATACAGGGCTGTAGCTGCCAGAGGCCACTGCTTAAGGAAACTGGAAACAGGACACCTTGTTACTTTTCCCCTCCTTCATTAATATTCACGTGTGAATCCCCTGGGAACTGCCTGAAGTTTGTAGGTGTTACAAAATAATGCTCACGGGTTCTTATTAGTGTGTGTGTGTAAGCATTAAAGCAGGTGCTTACCAGGAGTCCAGTGCAAGAAGATTGCAGCAATCTTCTCTCCTAATTAGTAAGCATTTAGTGACCCTTTGTGTGAATTTTTATTAACATTTTGCATCTCAAAAGAGAAAGAGTCATGTATTCAGACATCAACTCCTAACACGTCACTTTTATTAGAAATGTCAGCATTCTTTTGGAAGCAGATTCACACAGATTTGTTGGATATTTACTGCATCTGTGAGCTTGTTTTTAACAGAAGAGTCCATCTGTAGAGCAACTCCAGAGTGGTATTCCAGCCATCTGACCTGTGTACTAAAGAACAGTTTTAGGCCCAGGCTCACAAAATTGGGAACTTTTACGTTACAAACGATCCTTAGGCGTTTGCATAGAGCTGGTAAGATCATTCTGAGTGCTGGGCACATTCCGAACCCACTCCTGGTTTGCGGGGCTGTTGCAGCACAGGTCACAGGCTTTGTTGCCTGGCTTCTCCACTAATTGTCCCAGCCAAGTTTTATCTGTATGTCCTTACGGTTCAGACCAAACATCCCATGCAATCTAAGTGGACTAAAGAAACATTCCATAAACATAAAGCCAAGAATTAAAGTTTTAGCAAATGAAAGAGTTGTTATGATTAGTCTGGTTACAATCATGCTAAGATTCATTGTCCAAATGAACTAATAATTGAGGCTAATTCAATAATGATATAATTAGAACTACTACGCACAAAGTTAATATTACTTATGCCTTTCTCTGGTCTCATGCTCCCCTTTCCACTGGGTTCAAAAGACACTAAAATCAGGCTTTAGGAAAAGCAAGCGCTGGTTGTAGTAAGTTGTCAGCATCCTACGTTCTTTGCCTTGATTACAGTGCTAATGTTAATGATTTCTTCTTCCTCTTTGCCAGGGAAACAGTATTGTGCATTTTCCCCTCCTCACTCAAGGTCTGCTTGGGGTAATTTTTCATGTTCACTACCAGTCTGTCAACTTGCTCCTTCCTTGTTGGTGCACAGTTCAGCGTTACGTCTCACTTTACTGCAGGTTATGTGTTTTACCTATATTTATTACTTTTTTATTATTTATTATTATATTATATATAATCGTACCTGTATTTACCTATATTGCTGGTAAACCCCAAAATCTATTGACTCAACTTCTAAGGCTTCATTTCTTTAGTCATCTGTGGTCTGTGGTTTGTGTTGTGGTCCTGAGGCCTCTGTTACCATCCTGTGGTTGAATTTTCTTATCTTGTACTTGCATTTTGGGAGGCCCAAACACCCTGTTTTTTTAATCTGCAGCCTTCCAGCTGTGGTTTTCAGATAGCTTAACAAATGTTTTATGAACACAGCCTAACCACTTGTAGCCAACATCTACATGTTTTGGCAAGAACATTGGTACTTTACTAAAATTACTTTATAACTGGGCAGAACACCTCTCATTTTTTAGTTTATTCAAGCACGACCAAAAAGCATCATGCAAGACTGGCAGAAGAAAGCCCTGTTAGAGGATGGTAAATTGATTTTTCTTTTTGCACACTCCACAAATGACGAATAGAAGCATAGGCCATTCACAAATCTGCCTAGATACAGAGTGAACTAGGATAGAATGTGTTTTTCTCTATCTATAATGATATATTTATCTATCCATTTCTATATCTATATAACTACAGATGACAGTAGCTTTCAAGCAAAAGTACACTCCCTGTGAAGGAGTGTTCCTGGATGTCATTCATAGCAAAACTAGCATAATGGAACAGAAATAGAGATTTCAAGTCCACCATTGGAAAACATTATTTCTATGTGTTTGGCATGAGTTTCAACTGTCCCATAGGAGAATTCTCTTCTCATTCCTGTCAGAGACACTACTAACTCAACTTGCTTAACTAATCCTTGCTCCATTGCTGTACCAGTGCTACACTACTCTTTCAATATTACCCTCGAGATGTGCAGGGAAAGAAGAAGGTCTAGAACTGTGAGTTTCTGTTCCTTTCATTCCAGTTAGCTAGAAAGCTGTTGATGAGTGGACATATGGGAAGTATATTAAGCTAAAGAGCTGTGAATTTTGGATAGTTTTGAAAAAAACTACTGTTAAGTGGGAACAGCTGCTTTGCATGGAACTAACAGATCAGCTACTTTAACAAGAGAAAGTCATCTTCCCATTTAATATAGGTGGCAAGCAGAACCAAGAATCTTTGCCTTACACTTTTTAGATTGTATTTTTCATCACTTTATTTCTGCAGTTTCTGTGACCCATTAGTAAACACTGGAGCCTTTTTAGGTTCCACTGGAAAGTTGGCAGCTCAGAGGGGACATACCAAGGACAGATGCTGGCACTGAAGATGCCTATTTCATTTGATACGCTGGGCACCGTTTAAACGGGAACTGTTTTATCAGTCACCATATTATAGAGACAAAATTCAGGAAAGGAATCTGCTTTTGCAAGGAAAAAGCCCTTGTAAACCAATCACTGATTTGAAAATATAGCCAAAGCTCAGAAGGAGGAATTTCCTGCAGCTGTGAAAAAAACCAAAAACCAAGTGGCTACCAGGCAAAGAATCTAGCCTTGATTCTTACTTAGTCAGTAGCAAAACTTCTGCCAACTTTGACGACAGTAAGACTGTAACCATTAGGGGTTAAGAAGCAGTATATATATATATATATATTTAATACAAGAGAAACATTCAATCTGGAATAATTATCATCCCCCTAATAAGGGGTTCAAATTACAGCGATCCTGACTCAAACTCTCATCTGTAAAAAAAAAACCAGAAAAATAAAGAATTGTAGATTTCATTGCATTTGGCTGTTTCTTGTGAAACCAAAGTCCTGGCCACTAAGCTTGGGCACAAGTGATTCCCACAAATGATGGTATGTTTTATAAGAAGTTGGGAGACTGTCCAAGGGTTGTCAGCCAAAATCTCCCTTCCCCACTGTTATATAACATGCCATTAGCATCTGAGTGCTCCTATTGCTCACACAGTTCCTGAATGGGATCAGTCCTTACTCAGGTAAAGTCCCTTGAAGGTAAATAAAACTTTGCCTCTGTAATGATGTACTTGGGGCTCTCCATCAGCAGAAGAGACAACATGTTGCTCTCTACAAGTACCTGAAAGAAGGCTGTAGCAAGGTGGGGATTGGTCTCTTCTCCCAGGCAACAAGTGATAGAACGAGAGGACACAGCCTCAAGCTGTGCCACGGGAGTTTCCACTTGGACATCAGGAAGAATTTCTTCACTGGAAGGGAGCTCAGGCATTGGAACAGGCTGCTCAGGCAGGTGGTGGAATCACCATCCCAGGAAGTGTACAAGAAACGACTGGACATGACACTTAGTCCTCTGGTCTAGCTGACAAGGCCGTGATCTGTCTAAGGTTGGACTCAATAATCCTGGTGGTCTTTCCAGCCTTAATGATTCCATGATTCAATGTCAGCGTATACACAGAGGTACAATGCTATATCAAGAGTTTACCACACAATATACACTCATCAAGTCTGACAATTCTTTTCTTCCTGAAAAAAAACCAAACGGCACAAAGCAAAATGTCTGGGACTACATACAGTTATTTGTATTTAATTATAAAGATGGGGTAAAAAGGTAAAAACCAAAGAAAAATATAAGTTTTTCAATGATTCCATGTCTTTAAAGACTTAAGTGAATTAAAATAATGAAGAAAGATTGAAAAAAGGTTATTTTCACTGAGTGGTGGGTTGAAGAGATGGTATGCATTACACTTCTGATGGAGCAGGTGACTTTACAAAATCCAAGTGATAAATAAGATGGTATCTCCACAGAAGGATGGAGGGAGTTCATTGATGCAATCACCTACCAAAGCTTTGGAGGACAGAATTTACAAAAAGAAAGAGAAATATCCCTCTTTAAAGTTCCAGCTTATCAGACTCTGGGATAGATCCAATAAAAATATTTGAGTGGTTAAAATGGGATGTAGCTGTTCAAGGGACTTCAAACTAAAACTGCAGTTCAAATCACTTTGCTCAACTAATTTCCAGAGATGCTTCCTTGCTTAGCTATAAAATTTCCCTGCAAGTGCACATTTTGGAATAAACTACACAGTAACCTAGTCTTTATAGAAATAATTCAATGCTTTGTTCACACCTGTGCTTGGTTTGAATCCAGCTTTGATGGAAGTTTGATGTTCTTCTGCCCAATTTTCCTAAAAGGCTTATCCCTGTGGACATGTACAGATAATATCAAATACCAACAGGATCAGGACTGTACGAAATGCAGCTGTGGCCATCGTGTTCTTTCAGACATTAGCTGCCTGTAAGAGGCTTAAAGATCACAACTGCCTGTCTCAAACACTTCAAGGCCTCAGAAGGAGCTTGCTACAAGATAAACCACCACATCAGGAACTTGAAATAAGCACAGAAGAGAAGAATTTGCAACAGGAAGGTGCTAATTTGAAGCCTAAAGGAGGTGAGGCTGGTTAGTACATTCTGGTGAGGCATCTCTCAATAACTGGGTCATACCACTCACTCATTCCTTTTGTGATGACAAATACTGTAGGAACGTGCCCCCTGTTGACGGGGTGACCAAGTTACAAGAGAATTTCCAAATACTCTTTGCTAAATAAGGCAAAGACCCCAGAAGGTTCTCTCCGAATTTGGTCCAAAGACACCTCACAGGACCTTTTGGACTTCACCTTAAACCTGGGGCTGTCCGATTGGACAGAGGCCAAGAGGTCCCTGCCTAAGTCATTGGGTAGAAAAAGAAGAGAACAAAGGAATTAATAGCTTTTGTGGCGTGTCTTAGCAGGGCAAGGACCTCTTGCACCTGGCACGGCTTTTCTCTGTAAAGAGCTTTGTTATTTTGTTTCTTATTAAACCTTTTTCTATTTCAAACACTGCCACAGAAGCCATCCTGCTACTTTTATGCCATCCGGGTAGCTGGGCTATCTCGGGTATGAAGGGGTCACTGAGAGCTCATAACACCTGGCTTGAAGTGAAACCCTTCAATATATGTCAGGAAACATCACAGTAGAGGTTCAGGTGTGTAGGAACGTTCACTGTTAGGCAGTATCATTGTAAATATGAGATTAATCTGAGAAGCAGGAACTAGGAGTACAACATTGTCACCTGGTGCAATGGTGCTAAACAGGGAAGAACAGGGCTCTGGTCCCTGCTTAGAGTATTGATTTTGTATCTCACAGAAAGAAGTAGAGTTTCTATTGTTGGATGGGCACTCCTCTTGATGTACTCACAGCCAAATTCAAACACACTTGTCTTTCTGGCCCCATGAATCTCAAATGCTTTTTTCTACTGCTTCCAAAGAGTGCATTATAAAAGGTGGATAGCCCCCACTGATGTAGCTGTTAGCCTGACACTCACGGGGTATTTTATCCCAGTGACAAAGAACCTCCCATCACTGAATACCAAAATCAAGGAGGGAACCAAATTTTCTAATTGCTAAACTAGTATCAAAAGAAACTGCCAGCATTTCCACTTCAGATAAAACTTTTCTCTGTAAGAAAAGGATGTCAGCACCTCCCCTAACAGCTGAGGTTCCCAGGTGGTTAAAGGGCCACTGCTGTTCTGAGGCAGCCTTCCCTGTGGTCAGAAGTGGTCCAGAGCTTAGACTCACTCTTGTTCTGAATGTCTCCATCTAGCTTCAGGCAGCCATGGGCTGGCCATGCTGGATTTAGACCGTGCTCTGCTCAGCCTGCTCAGATCTGCTTCTTCTGGATCCCATTAGGAGGTTCTTAACTTCCCACGAAGCCTAACACGGGTTCTGGATTCCTCTCTCATGCGTAATATCTGACACATAATCAGAAACAGATCCTGGCCCAAAGCTCTAGCCAGCCAAAAATGAAGAAAAACAGACCGGCTGACATTCTGCCAGGGCGACACTCTCACAGGAATACTGATGCCCATGGGATGATATAGATGTAAATTAATTTGATCTGTATTATCGCTTGTAGCTGAAACATTATAAAGTTGCAGTGGATACCATGAAAAATAATGGCTTTTCAGATACTTCACATTGCAACAGCAATTAATGTTTCTGCTTAGATGTTTGGATGAAGCTGGAATTACAGTGCCATGACACCAGTTCCCCAAAAAATTAACTTCTTGAAATGTCTGAAGCACTACACTCATATAAAGGAAAAAAAACCCTACCCCACAACTTCAAATAAATACCCTTCTAAGTACCAGGAATCAGATCCTCAGTTAATATAAACACTTTAAATAGAATGGATTTAAGCAATTTACAGATACTGAGCACCTTTGCTTCAGAATAAATAGAAAGTAACATTTTTTTTCTATTCCCTTCTTTTCACAATTCATTTTGTTTTGATCTTTCCTAAGGACTGATATGAAAGCAATTGCCTTCTTGGGTAAGTAAGTGTGCAACACAGGAATCTAGGGTTTCTTCTCAGCAAAGGAGGAAAAAACCAAAACTTTGGAGCTACCTACAGCTTTAAATAATCTTCTCTCACTAAAAAAGCCTGACCTTACTTCTAAGACGGGTAATAAAGTGATAAAGTTCATTTCCAAGACAGATGAGAAAATGCACTGAAAATTACTTGTATCAAACTGAAGAACGCATTTAAACCACTGTGTCTGGGTGGATTTATGTATCTATGGAATTTTACCTCCTGTGTGCCCCATGAATTTATTGCAGTAAAGATGACATCCAAATGTCCTGATCCGATCAGAAATCACAGCCTGGGTGTCCAAGCCACTGGGATGCAAAGAACACAGCCAAGATGCCATTGATTTAATGGTGAGAAGAGGATTATATATACCATGATCTGTCCTTCTGCCTCTATTGGAACCCCACGCTTCTGTTGAGACCATACACTTAGTTCCCAAATTTGTGCCAATTATTCTGTCAAGGCTGAAGTCATTGAGTCTGAGGTCATGTAAGCCAGGCCCTCACCTTCTCCAAACTGGCAGAAGTTTTCTTACTTCAGCCAAGTTAGGACAGTCAAGAGTGTATGAAAGTGAGACTGGAAGGGTTTCTGGAGAACTCCTGTCTCTTTTGCTGTTGCACACATCTCTCCCACAGAATACCATTCATGAACTGGAAACACTGCATCTTGGAATCATATTAGGTTTTCTGTCACTGTCCTATCACGCTGGAAAGCTGCTTCAGAGTCTGACTACTCTGTTGGTTTGAAAAAGTGAAGTAAAAAGGCACTTGAAAATAACAACACTGGCCTGAAAGGGGGGGCCAAAAACCTCTAATATATCACTTCAGTTTGCTTCCAACATAATGTCTCTATTTAGCAGGCATCAGTCCAGCTTGTCCCTAACGATTGGTAATAGTTAGTAACTATTGCCATTTCTCTAAATAGAGTAAAAAATTGATAATATGTCTCACCTAAGTTCTTTCAGACATTTTAAATGTAATTGCAACACTTAAAAATATTTCTCCTACCTCACTTGTTGCTTGAAGATATGTGACCATGTAAGGGAGTGATTGCAATTTGACATGTTCCCACATGTTAGGAGTGTCACAGCAGCAAATCTCTTAGCCTCTAGCAAGCATCAAGTCATCTACTTAACCTGCTTCACCGTGGATTATATTAAACCACATCACCTTGCATTTGCCTCATACACAGATACTTAACTCAGATTAGAAAATAAAATTATTTTGCCTCTAAGCCTTTAGACAAGAGGTCTTAATGGAGTTTTGCACCTCAAGTCAGCTGGTGTGATCTGCCTTTTCAAGACATGCCAGCAATTCAGCCTTGTTCTGAGTTTAGGCCCAAGGAAAGGCTACTCCCAAAGGCCCACTGCTAAGGAAAATACACAAGCTGTCTACAGACCCATGGGATGAATGAAAATGGTTTACTCAAAACTTATGCACATCTCAGCCAGATAGACAGGTTGGAATTAGTTTATGTAGAGCAGGAGTTTGTTGTTTTTTTTTTTTTTTGATGAGTGTATCTGCAGGACTATGTTGTTTTTATGCTGAGTGTTGTTCTGTGGAAGAATGACTGCTGCATTATTTCCAGAGCCAGTAAACCTACAAAATTTGGTGCATAAAATACAAATCTTCATCAATAGTGTGTATTAGTGTCATGACTTGCAAAAGCTAGATTATTTTGTTTAAACATTAAAATAAGCAGCTTTTGCCTTGAAAAGGACTGTGACAATTAATTGGACAAAAATAGTTTCCTGGGATCTGAAGTTACGATGGCAGCCACTTAGCTGAATGCAAGTGAGAAACGTGACACATGAATGTTGATCCCAGATAGTTTTACCGAGTAAAAGTTAAAGTAATATTAAAGTAGTGCTTGATTCACAGTATTACATTGTTAATAATGTGTAAGATTGCTTTTCACCTTGTAAAAGATAGGCATTCTCAGGACCATGTTTGTCTTACTGCACTTCAGAATCACAGGGTGCTGTAATAGCAATTACCATCCTTTGCCTTTGATGTGCACTTCTGAAGCACCACAATGATCACAGTTAAAAACACCTTCAATTCCTGGACTTCTAAGATATATTCTTCACATTTCACTCAGCCCTTAAGCAATTCCCAAAATCTCACATGCCCTTGAATTTCAGCGTGAAACAAAGGTAGAAATTTAAACTTTGCCTTCCCAATACCAATCTATCTCTGCTGCTCATCCTCCAACAGAGAGATCACAGCTGAGCAGGAAACTGCAAACGCTGGCTGTAGATATGCCTCTGCAGTAGTGCTCATACACTGAAGAGAGGTTGCCCTTTGCTTGTCAGCTAGGTCCCACCACAGCAGCATGGCTCTAGCCAGACCTTGCTGGGCCTGCTTCCAAAATAAAGTCTCTATATAGAGACTTTTTGGCCTTAGAACCTTGCTCCATAACCAACATGTACCTTCCGAGGCAGCAACCCCCCCCTTAAAAAAAAAATAAAAGAAAGAAAAACTAAACCCAACTCTGGGTTTTGGTTTGGATGCTGACCTTCTCGTCCCTCCAGCCACAGGTATTTTGGTCACTGGCAGGCACAGAATCATAGAACCATAGAATAGTGTTGGCTGGACAGGACCTTTAAGATCATCTAGTTCCAACCCCCTTGCCACAGGCAGTGACACCTTTCACTACACCAGATTGCTCAGTGCTCCATCCAGCTTGCCTTTGGGCACTTCTAGGAATGGGGCATCCACAATTTCCCTGGGCAGCCTGTTCCAGTACCTCGCCACCCTCACAGTAAAGAATGCCCAGTGAGCACCATGATGGGGCCCTCCTTGCATACCCTTCCCTTTCCCCTACCTCAGAGGCTCCTCAGCTGCATCCTCAACTTGGTGAGGGAAGCAACCCCCTCAGCCTTCCCTCCACCCTGGAGACACCTGCTCCCTGACATCTCATAGCCAACCGACTGCCAAATTCCCCCATGCATATCCATACACCTCTCAGTCCTGGTCCGTGAATCACAGAAGGCTTTGAGTTGGAAGGGACCTTAAAGATCACCTAGTTCCAACCTCCTTACATGGGCAGGGACACCTTCTACTAGGAAGGATTGCTCTGAGCCCCATCAAACCCGGCCTTGAAAACTGCCAGGGATGGGGCAGACACAATTTCTCTGGGCAACCTGTGCAAAATGCCTCACCACCCTCACAGTAAAGAATTTCTTCCCATTATCTAATCTAAACCCACTCTCTTTCAGTTTTAATCCACCCGCCCTTGTCCTGTCACTACACACCCTTGTGTGAAGTCCTTCTCCATCTTTCTTGTATCTCCCTTCAGGTTCTGAAGGCCACAGTTAGGTCATCCCAGAGCCCTCTTCAGGCTGAACAATCCCAATTCTCTCAGCCTTTCCTCACAGGAGAGATGCTCCATCCCTCTAATCAACTCGGTGGCCTCCTCTGAACCTGTCCCAACAGCTTTATGTCCTTCCTGTGCTGGGGACCCCAGAGCTGGATGCAGCACTCCAGGTGGGGTCTCACCCGACCGGAGTGGCGGCCTTTCCGCAAGGGAGGAATGACTGGGACGTCGTTGTTTTGTTTGGTTTCGTTTTTAAATATCGGTGCTTTGAAGGCACAACGCCCCGCACGTTATTCCCAGCCCCCGGTAAGGTGCCGGGGGTGCCTCAGGCTGCGGCGGGAGCAGCCCTGGGCCCGGCCGGGCCGTGAGGGGCGGGGGGCCGGGGGCT
>VXAX01007629.1:194794-216761 GCA_013399835.1 Leptocoma aspasia
GGAGGCGTCGCCGGGGCCCCGCCGTCCGCCGCGGCTCTGGCCGCCGCGCCCATGGCCCAGCGGGCGCGCAGGGGGCAGGGGCAGGACGAGGAGGAGGGAGCGGAGGAGGAGGAGGCGGCGAGAGGCAGCCAGGCGCGGGCCAGGAGCCATGCGGAGCCCGCGGCGAGCGGCGGCAGGACCCAGGACCGGCATGAGAGGAAGCGGAAGAGGCAGGAGGCGCAGCAGCTCCAGAAGATCCAGCACCTGGAGTCTTTGTAAGGAGCGGAGGAGGGGAGGCTGCCCGCGGCTCCCGCCCCGGCTCTGCCCTGAGCACACCCCGCCGGCATTTCGGGGTCGTTTCTAGTGCAGGGTTTGGGATTTTTTGGGGGGTGGTAATTGTTCTTCCCTTGTCCCCTTAAGAGTGAGTCGGTAGAAGGAGTTCGGGGCCACTTGCAGAGTTGCTTGGTGACTTATGAAGGGCTTGTTGGGGCACAGAAGGGGCTCTTCTGGGTTCCTCCAAGTCTGACAGATGCAGCATAGGAGCAGAGGTTGTTCCACTAGAATGGATTAAAAAAGCAAGAAATAAAGAAAAATGGAGATTAAAAGGTGCTGTAAAAGGTTTATGTTATTTCACTGAAAGAGAATTATTGTTTTAATGGAATAAAAAGGTCAGACGGTACAGAAGAACATGATTTTGTTTTTTTCTTTTCCGCATGGAAGTGAAAATCAATTTATTATTAAATGCACCAAACAGCACTCCGAAGTTATTGTTATAAAGATGGGATGGGAACATACTTTACCCACCTTTTCCCTGCTGTATTAGTGTGATTGTGCCTAGCAATCCTATAGGTATGTAGCGGTGTCTGTGTGTGTGTGCACAGCTAAGCCAATGAAATATCGCCTATGCCATCAAACTTACGGCCTAAAATGATGCACAGCCAGTACAAATGTATCGTGTCCTGCTGAGTTAATATGTGGATAATGTCTGGAAAGTCCTGTTGAAAAGAGTCTTCCATAAAGCAGAAGATTTCAGGACTCTAGGCTTGCACAGTGCTGTTCTTCTTGTTTCATTGAAAAACAACCCCAAAAAAAATCTCCATTCTCTTCTGAGATCACTCTACACTTTCACTAAGGCAGCAGTTTGCAGGAAACAGTGTATCTGTTTAAATACAGATGAGATTTGAGGGCGAAAAATATCCAATACAAATTCAGTTATACAGACCTGCATCTTTCTAAGTAATGTGTATTCTTTACCTCCAGGACCATTTTGCATTGCCTTGGCATTTAACTCCTTGGCACATGCATTTTCTCAGTTGCTGTGTGCTCTGTGTAGTACCTGTTTGCTACTTGGATTTTAACAAATGTTTTATCTACTGTTAACCCCCAAAGAAATGCTGCAGAAAATATGATACTTTGGTCAGTAGGGCTCTCTCTTTAGGTTTAATACACAGAAGATGATGAAATTATTATATATTAGGTTTGGCTGACAAAGCTAGATGTAAGGAACTGTCTGACTTGCCATTTTCAGCTGACTATGTCTATGATTCAGCAGTGCTGGACTAAAGAAGTTTGGAGACCTTGGGGAGGGATGTGGCAGAAAAAGAGGAGAGAATTATGCGTGTGTGGTAACTGAAGCTAAAGCAAATGTACCACATATCCCCAGGAAGTAGTTGTGCTCCCACAAGAATATGAATCTGAAGGATGTTTGCAAGAGATGTGTACTAATATGATAAATGCTGTCTCTTTCAGCTTGCTGTATCCCTGTTCTGCTGTATAAGTTATAGGGTAAAATTTTAGGAAAAATGTGAGCTGAAGGCTTTAACTCAATACCACTGAAAAACTGCATTTTTTAGATTTATTTGTCTGTGCTAAACTGCAGAGTAACAATATTTCTATTGCTTTTCAGCTATGAGAAACCTCCCCCTGGGCTAATTAAGGTTGGTAAATAGCAGTAATTTTCTCGGATTATGTGGGATTTTCACAAAACATGTTCTTTAGTGTCTGTGTTACCTATATAAATTACAGAGAGAAGTAAGTGCTTCCCAGAAAGAACTCAGAGAATCATTACAAGCTGACCACTTTGTCTTGGTGATCCAGGGTGAAATGCCCAGAATCAGATAGAAGGAAACCAGGTCTTTCACCATCTCTTAGCACACTTCATGCAGTATTTTATAGTGTAGATAGAGGGATAGAGCTGGTTATATACAGCAGATTTTTGGTTTTAATGACATCTTTTCAGGATTCTTCTCTATTGCTTAGGCCGAAATAATTCTTTCATCATGATCATTACTTTTGCAAAATTTATATATCTAAATCATAAAGTAATGCTTTTAACCTAAAAAATAACTGCTCTGTGTTGTAAAGGCTTCCTTGTAATTGTTATGTCTTACTACCAGGAAGAGGATAACAAAGTCTCTGCTTTGTGTTAATTTCTATTATTTATTTAAATAAATTTTAATTATTTATTTAAATAAACTACTAAATGGATGGGAAGGAATGAAATTCCTGTGCAGCAAAGTTCCGGCTGCAAAATTCAGGGGTGAGAAAAAAAGAGAGGGTCAAGTATTTTAGGTCTTTTGTGTGTTACAAGGAAAAAAGGTAATGGGGGAAATATGTTTCCTGTTAAGTGAAGGTCTGTACGCTTGAAGTATTGTTGCAAAGTTTAAAAAATGAAGGTATTTCATGGTCCTTATCTTTCTGCTATTTTTGTAGGAGAATGAAACAAAACCAGAAGACTGCATACCTGATGTACCAGGCAATGAAAGCGCACGAGAATTCCTGGCACATGCCCCAACAAAAGGGCTTTGGATGCCTTTGGGAAAAGAAGTCAAAGTTATGCAGTGTAAGGGTGAAAGTATTCCAGATGTCATTGGGCTGTCATATATTCATCCACTTAGCTGGGGGAGGGCAGAATGTCTGGTGGGCAGATGATGAAATCCGGGTAGATTAACATCATATTGATAGAAAAGCAACCAGTACCTCAAAGGCTGTAATAGCCTTGTATTTTATGGACATTACATTTATCAACATACTAGTTGTATGTCTCTGTTTCTTCCAACAGATTGAAAATATTTTGCAGAAATGTGGTTTTGGCTTTTTATGCTTCTTCTGATCTGTCTCAGAAGTGCAATTCACTGCTGCTTTTTTTTTTTAAAGGTTGGAGATGTAAACGTTATGGACACAGAACAGGAGATAAGGAATGCCCATTCTTTATTAAAGGCAATCAGAAATTGGAACAATTCAGAGTAGTGAGTACAAATACTGCTTGTATTTTTTAGTACGATAATGCATAATCTTGCAACTGAAGATAAGTCTGTTAGATGATGCCTTATTAAGGACTTTTCCTCTGTCTCTAGTATAATATAGATGCCGAAAATCTCCTAATAAAGAAAAAGCTAGAGGTGTGGTTGGATATTTGACTACTTTGCAGAAAATTTACTCTTCAAGAGGAAAACTAATAATTTTTACATGTAAATTGGAAATCTTCAAGAACCTGTTTAAACCATTAAATTTTTTTTTTGTGATTAAATTGTCAACATAACAAAAAATGTTTAGTCAAGCTCGAGCTGCCCACATTACAGCTGCTTCAAGCCTTCTGCTGTCGCTGTGAACAACCACATCATGAATGCTGTTGTCTAGGTCTGTAATCCAGGCATTGTCTACAAGTCTGATCTCTTGCTACATGAAGTTACATCTCAGTTCTGCAGATTCTTCCCGTGTGATCTCTTTAACTAGTTCTGTTGCTGTGCTTCATTAACCTATATTTAAAGCTGTCATCACTTCCTGTCTTATATCCTCATTTCTATCCTTGAAAAATGTAATATTGTCTTAGTCTGTCCAGATTCTGGATTTGTACTGATTGTATGCAACTGCAAAGAGTATTTTTAGCCCTTTCCTATGACCAGACTGCCTCTAGTCTTCATTTTCCCTCAGGCTTCTGTGTTGCATCCAAACTCTTGTTGCATGTCCAAGGCCCTTCATGGTGCATTCCCAACATCTTTCATTTGCTCCTAACATTTCAATTCCTACCTGTGGTCAGCATCGGCCATCTCTCCTCTCTGTTGGACTTGTTTGCTTAATCTTCTAACAGAAATGAACACCCCACCTTTTTTCTGCATTTTTGCGTGGCATGAACCCACCTTAAATTTCTGCAAAGTTTATTTGCTGTCTTCCTTCACAGCTATCTTTTGCTGCAATGCCCATTTAATTTGATTTTAGAACCAGTAATGGTAGTGCATAGCATGATAGGACAATTCCAACGTCATTATCCATACCTTATATTCCTTATTCCTGTTTGTTTATATCCAAATTTTTAAGTGTACTTTAAGGGTAGCTCATTATTTTGAACTAGAGTATTCTGTCTAAGTCTAGCTATTCCCACAGATTATGTATGGGATTCTCATAGTTGGCTGTGATTGGAGAGATAGGGAGATATATTCCTAAGGAGAGTCCCCTTTGGAGATGTAGCTAAATAACTTTTCCCTAAAGCAAATAGACCAGTTGAAGTGAACAGTGCTAAGTCTGATAGTGAATTAAGAGCTTGCTAAGCATATTCCATCTTTTGATAAAAGCCTCTTGCATTTGGTTGCTTTGGTATTTTTTTTTTGGAAATAAAACCATTGGTGATAACATTGTATTTCCTGTTTTCCATTTTAAAGGCACATGAAGATCCAATGTATGATATAATAAGGGAAAATAAGCGTCATGAAAAAGAAAAGAGGTGAGTGTGTCTGTAGTAAACTGCATTTTCAATTTAGTTTTTATTTTGGCAATGTGGCGCTAATGTATAGGTGACCTTTTTATAGAAGCTTATTTATAGTTCAGAGCATTTTTTAATGGCAGTTTCTTTGTGTTGACAGACTAATGCATTTCTACTTTCTAAATAATCACTCTTTAGTACTTCCAATCACTTTAATTCTTTAGCTTTTGTATTTTCCCCAAAACAAAGTTTAAAAAGCAGTTGTATGCATTTATGCCATAATATTCAGGTACTTAGGTGTGGTTTTGGTTTAGGCCTGAATAAACAGTTTATTTTTTTTCTTTCACTGACTTCACTGAAATGTTTTCTAAAATTTGGTTTGTCAGAATGTTTTCAGTAGAAATGAAGGGGGGGTTTAGAAAGCTAGTTCTAGGCACCTGATATTGCTACTTTTGTGAGGTCAGTCATTATTTAATATATAAAGTGGCAGTTTTTGATGCTTTCTTGCTTGAACTACTTCAGTGGGATAACTGAACAAACTATAGGTAGCCAATAGAGCAGCATTCTTGGAGAGGAATCCTTGAAGAGGATACAGAAGACAACAATGAAATAAGCAAATACTTTGTCCCTATTTGCCAGTAATCCTTGAAAGTTCAAAGGAGGAGTGCCTTTCAAAAATACTTCTGCATCCAGAGTAGAGCCTACTCTGTCAGCTTTACTGACATCCTCTCTGTAGCAGCAGGGCAATGGATGTCATGATATCCTAATCCCGATATGCCTCTGTAGGGATAAGCATAGAACTTACCACCAGGTGGGCTGATGATAGCTGTTGCCTTATTATTTTGAACACATCAGGAAGCCAATAAGCTAGTCTGCCTTTCCTATCCAATGAGATGGAGAGTCCCTGAAAGCAGAACATCTGCTTGTCTCAAAGGAGCTGCTTTTATCAGTCCATGATATTATCTGTAACAAGAGTGTAATTAAGCAAAAGAGGAAGTGTTCCCCTGCCCTTTGCATGCAGCTTCCATTCCACAAGCCAGGAAGGAAAGACAAAAGCTAGGATAGATGACTAGAGGTAAATGAAAGCTAGAAAGGATTCTCATTCACATATTTTAAACTCAGGATACAGCAACTGAAGCAGCTCCTGGAGGACTCTACCTCAGAATCTGATAGCAGTGATGATAGCGATGAGGATGATGAAGATGGCAGCAGCTCCACTTCCTCAGAACATAAACACAAGAAGAAAAAGAGAAAAAAGGAAAAGAAAAAGAAAGAAAAGAAGAAGAAGAAAAAGAGGAAGCGTAAATCCTCCAAATCTAATGACAAGTCAGAATCTGACTGACAGCAGTCACCTGCTGCATGCTCATTGACCTCTCTACTTGTGAACTGCGAGGAAAGATCCAAAGAATGAGGAGGAAAACACCAGAAAGGGCTTTATTAAACTTGGAACATACATGGGTATGCATACAGCATCCTACACTGGCATCCTCTTCTGCCCCTCTCCAGTCAGAAAGAAGAAAGCTGCGTTAAACCATATCTTTGTGCTGTAAAACCCATGCTGAGAGTCATCCAGCTTGGCCAGATGGAGCCTCTGCATTGCTGCCCGTGACCAGCAGCAGAAAGCGGTGACCACCAAGGGATCACCGACAAACCTGTAGCATTAGCAGACTGTCTGTTGAAGTGTCTTTACTCCATGAAGTTATTTTATTATATACAAAGCCTCATTGTAACAGGACTGCAGTTTGCACCATGCAGAGCACTGGGAGTTCCCTTACAGTGCTTATAATGAGCAGGTTGTACTGTATTTTCTTCTCCGCATACGTGCTGAAGTTCTGTGTGCTTAGCCTAATATTGGCAGCTAGGGAAATAAAGAGTACTGCTGCAGGGGAAAAAAGGTAATCAAGGGAATTTACTTTAAGACAAAATTGCCATATCAGCAAAACTTGATTTTTCTTTTTTTGGTGTGTGTGTGTAACAAAATCTCAACATCACCGCCATTAATACACAGTTCTGAAACATCTACAGTGTCTAAACCATAGAAGTGGGAGCCAAGTGTAATGATGTTAGATATTCAGCTTAACTGTAAAGAGGTAGTAGGTTTAGTTATTTAAAAAGGGGGGTTCCACATAAGAAATTAAAAATATTAATTTCTGCATATTCTTGAGTATCAGTCATTTTTATACAGGTTCAGAGAAGTTTCCTTTTTAAAAGGCTTGGGGGTAATAAATTCCCACTTACTTTCTATGTTTACTAGATTTGATGAGGTAACATTTTTTTAATCACCCCACAAGAATATAAATGTGTAAGGCTCTCAAAATGGTTTTCAACTATATGCATGAAACCACAATAATAGCAAAGAATTTGTAAGCAGGCGGAAGAGAACATTTTGTGTACTTAGGAGACCTTACATACTGACCCTGTTTTTCTTTTAAATAATCTTGCAGACTCAACCAGGAAGATGGAGATAGCTATAAACAGCATTACAGTAATCAACTCTCTTTGAAACCTCAAGGTACATTAGTACAGAGCTGTGACTTGAGGAACTAGGTGATGGATGTTGGTACTGTGCAAAAGGAAAGAGAAAATTTGCTTTGAAAGAACTTTTATAGAATTCAGTCTCTGTGGGTATGCTAAGGCTGAAACCCCCCCCCCACGATACAGCTCTAATACAGTAGAGTGAACACTAACAGTGAAATCAAGGAACCATAGACTAAAATGCAGCTATTTTTTTTATTTCCTTCAAAGCTTTGGAAGAGAGGACAAGGGAAAGTATAAATTAAAATATTTTTTCTCCCTCCTACATGTCTAAGAGTGATTTAGTAAAAATAACCCCCCCTTCCTTGCCAGTCACTTACAATATGTTCTGAGGAAAAACAAGATAAGAAGGCCTACTTACAAAAAAATTCTGTATCATATTCCCAGACCTTGAAGGTAAAGCTGTATTTTCACTTGAATTTTGCAAATCTCCCTGTGATGGGATTTACTGGTGACTCATGGTAGTTCCCTATATCAGCAGCATCAAATTCTGAGGCCCTTGTTCTTTCATCAGAAAAAGATTTAAAAGCTGAAATAGCATGGGGAGATCTATAATGGACCAATTCTCTTGGCCAGGTTGGACAGGGCTCTGAGCAACCTGTTCTAGTGGGAGGTGGCCCTGTGTGTGGCAGAGGGTTGAAACTACATGATCTTTACAGCAGCCCCTTCCAACCCAAAGCATTCTAGGATTCTTGTAATGCTACACTTGGTGCTGAGATTAATGCATTTATAGATTATTGAACAAATGCTGGAAGCCTGATATTCACCTGATGCATTCCAAGAGAACTCTTACTCAGGCTTGTCTAGAGCAGGGCTAACTTAAGATCTCTTCAGTTACTTCAGTTTTTGTCATTTAAGATTGTTCTCAAGCTTAGTTTAATAAAAACAAATTCAGTTTTTCCTTTGCAATCCCCTTCATTGTTAATGGAACTCTCTCTTTGTATCTATCAGGGTTTATTATTTTAACAATTAAGAAAAATACGTTAGGAGACCATTTCTAACTTGTATCGTCTAATTTAAATGTTTGAGATGCCAAATCACTTTCCTATGCCTAAAGATCTGTTATAGCAGCATCATTCCAATCATGGTTAATAGAACATACCTCCACAGCAGAGCAGTGCAAACTCTTTCTGTTATTTCACTGAAATGCTCTCTCAGCCTCTACTGCTGAGAGTACCTATGGTGCAGGTACTTAGAATCATGGGTTAGATTTTAGTATCTAGTGGCCTTGGATATATATTTTCTTTTATTTCTACTCACTGCTTATAAATCTTGCTATTTTGCTTGGCAATTAATTCTTCTTCATTATTTATTAATCTGTAGAAATTGGCTGTCGCACTGCTTCATACTAGTTTAATTTCACACACCTTTAATCTTACACTGGAAGGTATGTGAATAACTGATTCCTGTTTGTTCACCCTATATAGTTTCCAGTTTTACAAGCCTCTCTCATATCCCATGTAGGTCTTTACTGCAACTCATAAAAGTAGCATTTCAAAATTTAACAGTTTAAATAGACTAAGATTTATAGGAGCACTTTTAACAGCCAGGGCTAGAGTGCTGAGAAGCATGATTCATGTCATCATTTGGCATTTTTAGCAGTGAGTGTTACGGGCTTTTGGGGTTTGGGGTTTTTTTTGCCATTATCTCTGATCTTTGTTTGTTTGATTTTAATAGAAAGACTTGCAGTTAATATTTCCCAGTATAAGGCAGAATACCAGACATTGTAAAAGGGAAAAAAAAATTATGCCATCCAGGTGCTACCAAACTGAAAATTAAAATACAGAATTAATACCTGGCACACCAACAGAACCCACAGCTCCACATCAGTAATTACACCACAGCCACTTTGCAAGAGAGGCTTCAGTTCGCTACAAATAACGATTTAGAAATCCTGAGCCACAGACAGTAAGTCTGTCCAAACAATGCTCTCAGTAGGGCAATCTCAGAGGCCTCTAAGGTTTGTTGCTGCTGTGCCAAGCAGCAAATAGATTCTTCAGCTGCCTTTCAGGAGATGCTGCAGGAAGCATGTGAAAACTTCCAAGGCAATGCAGTACTGCGACAGTTACAAGTTCACAGTGCTGCCAGCTCTGCAGTGAGTCACTGGGCAGTCAGTCTAGCTGCAGTGGGAACAAAAGCTGACACGTATGTGCATCTGCAAAACTAAATATCACCATGCCTTAGTTACCTGGCTGAATAAAAAGACCCTAGGCTTGAACTCACAGCCTTTTAAATGCAGTTTGTACTTCACAACCTTTGTGAAGCGTGGCCCTTTTACTCACAGGAACGTTAGATTCAGCTGTAAGCCAGTTAAGATGCAATCCACAAATTGTCCATGCTGCCGAATGGAAAAAGATCCAAGTAGAAGGTTTAGTTTTAAGGCCACAGGACTAGTACTGTTAGAGTAGGATACACTGCATATAACATTATCAAATAATTATTTCTTGAACATTGGAGCATTCATGCATACTCCTTTAAGTGTTGGGCATAGCACAGGTATAGTACAAGATATAACCAGTTTAAAATAGCATTTGTTTTCAGACAAAAAGCGATGTAAACTTTCCTACTGCTACTCCCTCACATCCTCTCAGGAGCAGGATCACCAGGGCCTAAATTGCTTCTTGTATCTGAGTAGACATCAGACTGAGTAGTACAAGACCTGTAATAGGATGCCCAGCATGATCATTTGGACTACGTGTCAAATATTACTCATTCCCAAAAGTAAGAATACCATCTGATTGTGAGGTTGTGAATATTCCTTTATCAGATAAGCAGCAAAAGCTACACCTAAAGCTATCAGCAGATATGGGTATTAAAAAGCTCCATGCTTGAATTCTTCATTTTATTCTTTGAGGTTCTGGTGCAGAGATTTTGTGCAGCACAGAAGCCAAATAAGAATTTTTATTGCATTTATTTTCTTTCATTGCTTGAAGTTAAAAGGAATTGAAAACTTGTCATCACCATGACTTCTTTCCTTTAACAGCTTGTGGTAAAGGCTGTAGTTATAGCAGCACTTTAACAATTAAGCAGGTGGTATTAAAAATAATAGAGAGCTAGGATCAGTTGGGTAGGGAAACATCAGCACTCCTCACTAAGAGGGAAAACAGCATAACTTCAGTTACAGGTCAAACTAGTAATAGGTCGGCACAAAACCTGAACAGTCACAGGAAATACTACTTTTATCTGTATAGCTTACTCTAGGGCACAGACAGAATAAGAACATGGGAGAGGAGACAAAACACAAGTTCTGTCTGTCCATTCACCCCACCCTTTTTTAAGGAAAAATGTTTGTTTTGTTGGGGTTTTCTTTTTGTTTCCCTATTTTCTCCACTGACACCATCTCTTTATTTGGGAATCATTCAAGACTGGCAATATTATATTTATTCTTCTTACAGAGAAATAATAGCCTTCATAGGCATGGGGAAAAAATTACATTTTTGAGCTACCCACCTTATCTAGATCAGTCTATTACCATTATTCGTAAGAGAGCTCAGCACAGACCTAATTTTATCATCTTAGTTCTATAAAGAGACTTCCAGTGACAGTATCAACTGTAAGTGATGTAAGTCATCAGTAAGAAGTCAGAAAACAGGGCACACCACTAAAAACTTCTGTTTTACCTTTCAGATCCATCTCTCAAGCTCAGGGTCTCCATAAAGGACTCAAAAATCTCCAGAGAAAAAGGGGAGGAGAGGGAAGCATCACATCAACTCAATGCTTTAATTTTAGGCTTCAAACATGAGAGTAAGATCTGAGGAACTGCCTTGAAACTTTAAAACAGCACTTGACTTCATACAGCTGTAACTATATTCTTTTACATTTTGACAAAAACAAATCCAGCTGACAGAAAAGGATCTTGTACTTATGTCCAGACCGTGTGACTAGGAAGTGACATAGGCTTCACAATCCTGCAGAGTTCAAGAACAGGGCAGTACTAACTCATGCTATAATAGCAGTTGTGTACATACATGGCCATCTCAAGTTTTTTTTGATAAGAGATGGAATTATTTTTTTGTAAAGATGGAACACAAGAAGTCTCAAAGTGCAATTCTATGAAATTTATTATTTAAATAGTGGGTGTGCTAGTTATAAAAAGGTGACTTTGGTGTTAAATACTTCATTCCATTTTAATTGTGTCTTCAGTCTTTACAGTGTTACTTCTTGCCCTTTTAGAGTGAACAGCAACTTACAAAATATACACAAGAATAATAATCGAATCTTGGATTTATACAAAACAAATCTTTGGTATTTCCCGCCCCCCTGCCATTCTGCCCCAATATTTGCAATTATTTTTTTTTATAGAAGGACTTCCTTGTTCCGTGCCCTAAAGGTAACAAAGAAAAAAAAAAGGAAAAAGTTAAGGTATGTATATATTCCACCTCCAAACTATGTCAATTTGCTTCTAAAAAAAGACTAGATATCAGTGATTGCCTTTTCCTATTGCAGGCGTTGATGGCTGATATTAGAAATATGTACTCAACTTCCCAGCTGGTATAAAATGTGCATGAGTGGTGTTGGACTTCAGAATATCCCAGCATAACAGATAAGAGTTCCATATGAAGCTCATACCACATTCTTAGTGTGCTCTTATAACTACATTGTTGAATGTATCCAAGAAACATCAGCTATTTCTGGGAAAAATATAAGAAGTATTTTGGGATTATGCAAGTTTCCTGGATGCTTTTACTAAAAGTTGATCAACAATTAAAGGTTTAAGACCAATTTTCAAACAATCTGGCTTCAGGACTGGTGCTAATTTTCACTAATAAGATACTTCAGCCTAAGTTTGTTTCCAACCTTCCTTACACTTCCAAGATGAAAGTCTAATCCTTTGTCTAATATATGAGAGAGGCACTATCTTTGACTCATGTATTTCCTGATGGAATATTTGAGTTCATTTTACTACACTAACTTGTTCTTTTCCAGAAAGAAATCTGATCTTTTAGGTAGCTTCTTGTATCTACTGACCCTTTTCAATTTATAACCTTTTCAGACTCTCACACAAATGCACAAAAGCATATTTGTTGCTGAATCAAGTTCATTTTTATATTTCCCTCCACTGTTTTTCCCTGTCTTCCTCCAAACAGTGAGAAGTTCCTACTCCATAGAGATCTAAAGAATTATCTATACACATTTGTGTTGTATCAAATTACAAATCATTTGGGCTGAGGCAGATGAGCAGCTTAAATAAAAGGATATACTGCAAAGTGCCACAGGACCCAGCTCTTTAAAAAGACAGCACAGCAGTCTGAAGAGCAACTAGACTAAAACTAGAACAGCAGGTTTTGGTGTGGGTTTCCTCCCTCATCTTTACATTAAACGAAGAGGGAACCTAACCTGGTTAAAGCTACACTGGCATTCATAGCAAGGTGATTAAGTGCTCNGCATACGTAGCATTTGCTATTATTTCACAAACTATCCAACATCCCTGCAGTTCAAACCAAGAAAGGTTAGTCCCCAAGATAGAAAAAAATGCTTGTAACAGTCATTGTTGTAGCTTATCACTGTATACCAACCTTTCTGTATGCTGTGTTTAGGCAGCTCCCACATTTCTACTTCTTCCACCTCATGTCTCATGTCTCTGCGTTTTGAAGGTGGCTTGCCCATTCTTTTCTTCTTTGGATTAACCAAAGGTGGGCACACTAAATAACAAGATACAAATGGTGTTATTTCTCCAATGCATAGTCTCAAGGCAAATTTAACCTTGACTTTCACCAGCTGTTCTGTGATGTTCCTCTTCCTCCCTCCCTTTTTTGCACCCATTTTAATAGCAGATAAAATTGACACTACACATGTGTCCTGGATTTTATTTCAAACCAGGACAACATGTCGTGCAATTCTTACACATCTACAATATTTAATCACTTCCTAACCATAATTCTGGATGTATTGTATTTTGGGTCATAATCTGGATAGGTGTTAACGTGTTAGAAAAGGAACCTAGTGCATTGGATAATTCTACTGTAGTTCACTTTTCAAGTGTTCGAGACTAGTTGGTGCTGTCCAAGTGACCCAATTCACCCCCTGTCTTTAAAAAACTTCAGACCTATAAAGTTATGCACTACAAGTACACTGCTTAACAAGTCACATTTAGTGCATGATATACTGCTAAAGCAATATATCTTGTTTAAACAAACCTCCTTACTTGCAGGGCACTTTAATTTGAAAAAGCAAATGCTAATATAGGCAAGATTTTTTAAGAGGATATAATTTTAATAGCACTTCTCAGGCATCCTTTGGCACAAACAGCATTCAGAAACCACCAGTTCCTGCTTCCTAACACTGAATGTGATGACTTCCTCAAACTACCTGGACTGGAAAGAGAGGAAGAGTAAGCAAGAAATAGACTAAATATCCTCAGTTTGCTGCACCATCTGTGAATTCAAAGATGCAGAAGAGAGAGTTAAAGGTAACAGTTATTTTAGAACTATTACCATGTTTTTATACATTGTTGTAGAGGAGTCAAGAACAATGCTGCTAAAGTGTTTTCAACTTTTATAGAGCATGCTAGCATTAAAAAACAAAATCCTACAACACTGAAGTCTGCAGATAGAAAGCCTCCAATGCAGGAGGCAAATAACCCCAAACCCCAATATGCTCAAGCAGAAAAGCAACGCAGAGAAAGAACTAAGGAATACACTCTGTCTACTTGACTGTTGATATAGGAAAGCTGATGTATATTGTCAGTGAACTGAAGAGAAGCAAATCAGTCTGTTCTAAAGATAGCATCACACCCCATTATTTGATAGACTGATCCTGAAATACTTGAAATACATGACCCAGGAGAGTGGCAATACCCACACTACAGCAAATTCTATAGCTGTTCCAACAGCACCTAGACTCAAACACCCTTGAAAAGCATCAAAACCAGATCTGAACTCCAAGTAAAACATTAACTAAAAAGAAGAAAAAACAAAACTTTCTCCTTCATGAGCTAAGAAACTATCTAAGCTATTACTTTGTTAAAATAACTGGTTTCTTCATCTTTTTCTTAACTAGATCACAATTATCTGTACTCAATCATTTTTTTAGCAGTGTGAGGACAAGTGTTGGTTCATGCTAGTTTTTCTGAGCATTGGCATAAGAAGCTACCACACAGAACTCCCTACATGTTTTACTGATCAAAATTAGGAGCTACCACTGCATATGCTATCAAGAGTAGCATTATCTGGATAAAGAATTAATATTACAATTTATGGCAGTAACAACTTTGCACAAATAAAGGCTTTGCTTTGGCCACATCAAAGCATTTAATGTTTTGATTTCTGATAATACCTTTAAAAAAATCCCCAGAAGTATCCCTGATGTACCCTTATTACCCTGTTTGGGTTTGAGAAGGCTATAAATATATCCAAGATATACTGACTGACAGGCTTGTCGTCAATATCAAAGCAACAAGGATTAGTTTTATTGTTTTCAAATCTTAAACAACTATCACATGCTTGCTATTTTGTGTCATATCCTCCTGGATGTTCCTTAAGGTCAAAAACACACAGGGGAAGTTGTACCTTGTTGTTTGCTCTTTGCTGGAAGTGAGAAACTACCACGTATTTGGCTGGTCAATCTGGGTTTAGCACCACTTCTAATCCAGTACTCTTCAGGTGGTATCCCCATGTTCTCTCTTAACAGCCTTCCTAATTAAAATTTTAAAAAAATTAAGGTCAGTATTTAGTCTTGGTAATGCTGGTGTACTGTTTGATCCACAGGCCAGAATGCAAGCCAGCTACTCAATCTGATTGTAGGAGTCTGTTGAAACATAAACAGTTTTCTGGAGACCACACTTCACAAAAATTACAAGACAGATTAATTCTACAGATTTTGAACAAAGAAAATAAAGTTTAAGAACACTAAGCCTGCTATTAGAAGTAAATCACCCTGTTTTGGTTGTTTTTTACAGTACAAGACTCTATTATAAACAGCAGCCTCCTACTGAAGTGACCACATAATCAGTTGATAACTCTTCCTATTCTCAGTTTACATTAATCCAATTTCTAAGACTATCTACCTTTGAGTAAATAAGATGTCCTTTTCCAGGTCAAATTTGATATAGTTTCACACCAATTTTAGCAAAAAAACTTTTGTATTTTCAGAAAAGAGAGCAGCAGCTACAATTAAAAAAATTGTTTGACTCCTCTACTGCAGGGAAGTTACACAGGGTATATCTACCAGATTATAATGAACTAAATTCTGTTTAATGTATCCAGCATTAGTCTGTGACAGGAGAGTCAGACTTTATGAACTTAAACACAGTGCTTCTAAGATATTAAGCAACAGTAAATACATAATCCAAATTACCTTAAGCTTTACAAATTAATAAATTGCCACTAATGTCAGAGAGTTAAGTGTATCAAATCTAACACAAAGGACAGTTTCTGCATTATTTTCTGCTGGCTATGAAAATGCAGAGTCCTTATGCAATAGGTAAAATGTTACAGCAAACTTCCCTCTGCGTCAGAAAAAGTATTCTGTAGGACTTTTGGCTCTTGGCCAAATTTGAAGCTACAACATGGTCTAGTCTTCCCACTAGTTTAAGCTACAATATGAAACTGCAATTAGGTGTTCTTTGTGTATGCTACTAATCAGCACTTTGTCCTTAGCAATTAGCTCACCTCCCAAGAATTTCCGTAGCATTCGCTGGTGTTCAAGTCCTTCTCTTCTTGTCATAAGCCTCTTTCTTCCAAAATACCCACAGTCACTGTATACAACTTCATCTTGTTCTTTCTTCTTTGGCTTGTAAACTACACCAATGTTTTCAACAAGCCCACTCCTAGTTTTTATTTTCTCTTGAGCAGGCCAGCTAATTAATTGTGCTGCTACAGCATTTTTAGGTGGTTTCCAAAGCACTCTCTGGCCAACTTGGTAGAAATTGCCTTTACTTGGCCTCAAGATGCCATATGGAGGGCTTTCTTGAAAGAAATACTCAATTTCATCCATGTCATCATCCTCTTCCTCCTCATACTCATCCTCTCCATCTTCATCTTCCTCTTCTCCCTTCACAGAATATTCATCAGAGTCCTCAATTTCTGACAAACTCTTAGTTGCTTTTTTGTTGAGAGAATCCAGAGATTCTTTCCTACTAGAGGACCTAGAAAGAGCTCCCAGCTTTCTACCTTTACTGGAAGCCTCTTTGATCTTTGTGTTTGAAGAGTTAACATCTTGGTCATTCAAGCTGCTCACCTGCTCCTTTCCTACCACTTCATCTACATTAAGGGACCCATCACTTTTAATTTGCTCTTTCTCTAAGCCCTCTGTACTTTTCTGAAAAGTATACATGCTTTTCTGAAGCACATAGTCAGGCACAAAATAAGTCACTGGGGCATTATCAGTTGATGAGCCTTCCTCTCTAGAGGAGATGTCATCAGAAGACAGACTGATTACACTTTGACGCTTCCTTTGCGGCAAACAAGAATTGTAGTTTGTGTCCATATTGCCCAAACAAGTCAGCCAGCTACTAGAGGGAGCAAATTTCTCAGTCGATTTGTCACACCAAATACTTTTTTCTATCTGACTTTCATTGGTTGCACTGTGGCTTAAATTCAGCTTTTTCTGCTGAAAGTCACTCATTACCTCCATATTAGATGGAAGTAGTCCTGCTTGTTGAATAAAGCTGGGCTCTTCTTGAGAAGGTTTTGATCCCACAGACCTTTTAGTGCTAGATTTCTTAGCTATTACCACTGGTTGATCTACACCAACAGATCTTGCCAACTCTGTGATTTGCACTGCCATGGTTTCACCTGGGGGGGATTTTGCCAGCTTTTCTGCATCCAGCTTCACGTCATTATTTTGGACATCTTTCTCTTGCACAGTTTCAGCACCCTGTTTAGAGGTGACAACAGCTTTTCTCTCATCTAAGGAAGCTCCTGGCAGCATATTCTCCCCTTCACAAGGGCCATATATCATGCCTTCACATGAGCTAACAGAAAATAAGTCGTGTGGCACTATGTTCTCTGGAACTGGTTTACCACTCGCCACATCATACAATGGGATTGTTTCTTTAAAGGACTTCCACAGCTGAATAGCTGGAGAGCCATTTCCATATTCTATCCTCACTTCTTCCTTCTCAAAGGCATAACTTCCAGTAGGAAGATTCCTATACTGTGTAGAGCTGGCAGGGTTCTTATGAAACTCTCTGTCTACCACAATAGAAGAGCCAAATGAATCTTGTTTCTCTGCAGTACTTTCATTCTCTGTACCTATACCAGGAGAAACACAGGCTGTATTTCCTGCGTCACAACCTTTCGTTTCTGTACGGATATCTTGATGCTTTTTTGGCTTGCTTTCAGGCTGTCTAGGATCAGTCTGTGTTTCTTTTGTCTCCATTTTCTTCCCAGGGCTATTATAATGTCCAAACCTTGTTGCATGATAAAACATAGGGGAAGGTGGGGCAACATTAAAATGAGGCCTTCTGTTAATTCTTGCATGCACTGGATGCTGTGGAACAAAAAATCCAGGGTACTCATGGAGCGCAACAGAATAAAATGGAAGATAGGGATTTCCACTTCGGAAGCCTAGACATTGGTGACACAAAGAAAAGACAAATATATCACCTTTCAGAAATAAGTCATCCTGAATCATATTTACTTGCATAGACCAAGACAGCTACAAGATCAGACACATCTGTAAATAAAAAACACCACCTTTCAATGCTTAGAAGTAAATCTGGTATAAAAACTCAGTTCTTTGTTAGGGAATAGCTTATCTCAACAGCTACACTTTAACCAGAGCTTGATTTCATCCCTTGGAACATTTACCAAGTTGCTTTCTGTGCTTTTTTTTATTATTTTAGTATTTAGCCTTTTTTTAGCTATCATTATTATTATTTATAGCTATTTCTATAGCACTGTCTTTGAAAAAGACAACTCCAGATAAAAGTTCACATAGGTATAGCACTTACAAGGTGTATTTAACAATGTTTTTCTTATTTTCTTAAGCTTACATTTATCCACACCTATCATGCATGCACATATATACCCACATATATTAATTGCTAAGCATGTTCTGGAGCTCTGTGTTTGCAGGATGACCATTACTTAATATTGTGCTTAGCTTTCATTCTCCAGAAGCAGATGCCTTCCACCACACAAGCTACATATTTAAGGCAGAATTAATGTAGTGCTACAGTTGTCAAAAATCTGACATATTAAGTATTAGTTAAACTCCCAAGAGGCTCATTAGCACAGATACTGCAAGAGTGGAGGTAGCAAGTGTGTAACTAACTAAGCACAAATCCCACAGAGAGCTGCTGTTTACCTTACCTGGAGCAGGTACGCAGTACGGACTGTATGCATGTCTGAGGTACCATGGATTTGGATAAGGCTGTTGAGCTGATGGCTGCGCATAAAAAAAGGGTCTTGGCTGGTTTGTGGAATATGATCCACTTTCTGAAGTTGAGGCAGTATTCATTTTTCTTTAAACACTGAAAGAGAGAAGTGATAATTATCAACCACTTTAAAAACTGCTTGACTTAATTATTTTTATGCTCTGTCAGAATTTAGCAGACACTCCTCTTCCTGCCCAAAGAAAACATATCTTTCTAAAAGCAAGCTGCTGTCTTCTAAACAGAAGGTAGAAAACTGACATTGCTATCAAGGTCAAACATTTCAGTTGGGCTTTGCTAAGCAAGCTTTTGTACACAGCTCTCGATATTAGTCCTTCAAGTCAACCTTGTAACATTGTCTAAAGCTACAGAACTTCAGTAGTCTTAGATGCATACATCTCTATAAGTAGCATCCCAGCCAATTAAATAAAAAAAGCCTTCAGTGAATTAGCCTTGAGCAAGAGGCCACATACACACAAAGGAAAGGGGGGGAAAAAAAAGTAAGGCTTCACACAATCAGACATTTAATGCCTCACAAAGAAAACACTTCTTAATGCTAATGCACATGTTGTTACACAGTACAATAAGAACGCCATTAATTCAGGATTTGTACTTTATACTACGCTTAAGAACAGCAACAGCTAACGAACATAGTAACCCAAGTATTTCAACAACACCCTGCTTCCTACACTTAAACCAAATGATAGGTAGCAAAAACAACCCCACCAAAATCCTTATGTGTAAGTTTGCATTCAGAGCCATATAAAATTCACAAGATGGAACTTCCTCCCACACTGTCTCCTCAGTTAACTAATACTTGCGAGCAATACAGCACTATCACACATAGCTTATAAGCAAGACTGTAAGAAGTCAGAGAACACAGAAGCTCAACTCTTTAGAAGACTCAAGCACTTCAAAGTTACAAAAAAACAAAATTATTTGGAGACCTATTACAAACTAGCACACGGTTCAGCCTAGAGTTTCAGAATGCTTTAGGAGCACTGGAGCCCTCTTCAGCTTCCATCTAGGGTCGCCTGTGCAGCTCTTGAAAGCACCAAAAAGCATACAGACTTCCTCAGGCCAAATAATTACTTTGACCTTTGAGAAGGAGAGTGGTGCAGGGAAAAGGAAAAAAATCCACAAAAAGAAAACAAACCAAGCCACCAAACAAAACCCCCTACAATAACTAAGGTAGAAAAAACCCCTCAGAGCCCCAAAAAATTAAGTCTAAAACTGCTACTACTACTTACAGCCCAGCAAAAAACTACATGAGTTCTCTACTCACCCTCTTTATAGCAGGCAGCTGCTACTTGTCCACTCCTCCTCCCACCTGAGGCACATTTAACAGTGATGCAGGGAACGTTTTTCCATGATTGTGTGGGAGGAAAATCAAAACACAAGGATAGGAATAGTTGTAAAAGCCTTCAGCCGGTGTACAGAAAGCTGGCAGTCTCATCTTGCAGATGTTTGCGCTGCATCTCTAAGTAATTCTGGTATTTCCCTTTTATAATGTTGGAAATTACTTTTGTATTTTTTAGGGGAAAAAAAAGGGAAACATTACCAATCTTTTGATTCAAACTGCAGTGAAAAACACTTTCAGAAAAAAAAAAAAAACAACCCAAAAAAACACCAACCAACCAAACAAAAAAAAACACCACAAAAAACCACAGAAAATCAGAAGACACAAGGCCAAGTTTACTTTTATTTTCAGGGTTTATCGGTTGTTCAGTACTGAGTAAAGGGAGCAATGCTCTTCTATCCTAACATGGCTGAGGGGGCTGACAAATGCTATTTCCATATGAACAGAAGAAGCACTTCTTCCCATACAGTGTACTCCACAGTGTGTCATGGGAATTTATGAAATGTGAAGCTGCAGACTCTACCCTGCATCTTTACAGAAGGTGAGAGTCTGAGTTGCTGCTCTAGAATTGCACATCTCCAAATGAGAGACCAATGGTACTGGGGCAGGTGGAAGGAGATGAAAGCACAATGCACGTGCTATGCAGGCTGGTGATTAGGGAAAAACAAGGGGGTATGGATGCCTAGATACTCTTTGTATTCCTGTGTTGGGAAGTTCCCAAAACTGATGTGTTTTTTCTTTCTATAATGTTCAGATTAAGCATGTCCTTTGTACCAAAACACAAACTATAAAATGTTTGGGAAGGGTTACTGCTCCGTTCCTTGCAGACCTTCCCAGCCAAAGCTTGTCCTTTCCACTGACAGCAGCTCTTGCACTTTGTATGACTTGTAGTGACAGGACAATGAGCAATGGGTACAAAATGAAATGGGAAATTTAGGCTAGATATTAGTAAGAAATTCTCGATTGTGAGGGTGGTGAGGCACTGGAACAGGCTGCCCAAGGAGGCTGTTGGATGCCCTATACCTCAGTGTTCAAGGCCAGGTTAGATGGGGCTTTGAGCAACCTGACCTGGTGGGAGGTGTCCACGCCTGTGGCAGGGGGATTGGAACTTGATGGTCTTTAAGGTCCCTTCTAACCCTTAACATTCTATGACTCTACGACTTGTCTGGTGTGTTTTAAATCCCCAGCTCTGCTCTGCATCCATCATACTTTCACCTCTTTGAAGTGCAATTCCCAGCCTTTCTCTTGGTGGATGGAGCCAAAGAGAAATAAAGAAAATAAATAACACTGGGTGGCTTTTAAAAAGGTGTATATTCTCAGGATTTTCCTTTCCCTTGTATCTCCCTTCAGCCTCCTGTGCCCCTGTCAATTCCTTCCGTCCCGAAGTAAGCTCCAGTCCCCACAAACCTCAGGCAAACTTTGCTTTTAGGGCAGCAAACCCACACTTGACCAAAGGACATTCCAGGATTCCAAGACGGCTGAAGGACCAAAGACGGGTCCCAGGGGGAGAGGTCCCAGCTGGGTGTTAACCCTGAAGCCCAGAGGCCTCCAGGTTGCAGCAAGTCTGGAGCGCAAGGCCTGTGAGGAGCTGCTGTTGTTGGCCCGGAGAAAAGGACGCTCAGGGCAGACTTTATGGCTCCCTACAGATCCCTGAAAGGAGAGTGTAGCCAGGCGGGGGTCGGGCTCTTCTCCCAGGCTATCAGCGACAGGAGAGGAAACGGCATCAAGTTTTCCCAGGGGAGGTTTAGATTGGACACTAGGAAGGATTTCTTCACAGATTAGACATTGGAATGGGCTGCCCAGGGAGGTGGTGGAGTCACCGTCCCGGGAGGTGTTTAAGGGAAGATTGGATGTGTCACTCAGTGCCAGGGTCCAGTTGACAGTATGGTGTCCGGTCGCAGGTCGCAGCCGGTGATCCCGGAGGCCTTTCCCAAGCCGATGGATTCTGTGCCTCTGTGGGCCGCTCGTCCCAGCAGAGGGCGCGGGGGGCGCCGCTCCCTCCCGCGGGAGGCGCCGCTGCCGGGGCGCGCGGGCAGGGGGCGCTCGCGGGCGGGAGAGAGGACAGGAAACCGGGGGC
>VXAX01007629.1:216909-247778 GCA_013399835.1 Leptocoma aspasia
CCGGCTCCCGGGAGACCCGGGAGGAGGAGAGGCCGTCGGGATCGTTCCTAAGCCCGGAGTGCGGCGGTGCTGGAGGAGCGGGAAGGTGCCCCCTTCGTTCTGGGGGAAGCAGGAAAGGGATTAAGGCTGTGGAGGGACGGGACGGCGCACCTGAGTATCGGGGAGGGGGAAGAAATGTGTTTCCTCGCCCCGAGTCCGGCATCGCCGCGTCCCGCGGGCGGGAGGGGGCTGCGGCCGCGGGGCTGTGATGGGGACCGGGGGCGTAGCGGGTTTCCCCTTGGGCTGAGCGGGGGGGGATGTCTGAAACCTCGGTGTTTGCGTTGGCAGCGCTCGGGGGGACACACGCTGTGGAGTCCTGGAGGAGAACAGCAGTGTAGTGGCATTGCCGTTCCTTGTAGCCGCCCCTGCGTTCCCGACTGATCCATCTAGCTGTGCAAACGTACACTATGGGTACCTGCGGTGACCAGGGGTGGGCTTCTGTGGTCATATGTAGCTTTAAAGAATCTCATAATTCTTAGGAGGCTTTTCCGGACTAAATAAACACATAGTATAGCTTTGACGTTAGTACATCTATCTGCATGCCTAAAATTTTTCTGGCATTTACCATTATTTCTGCTATGAAACGGGATAAATACCTGCTGCTTTTGAAATAACTTTAATTATGATTTAGAAATGGATTTGTGCTGTATTTAGCATGTGCGTTTTTAGAGGTTTTATTGCAAAGCCCCAGCTTGGCTTTTCTACATCATGTATATCTACTTTGTGATCATAATGGGCCTGAAAGTCTGTGTGCTGTTGTGAGCTCACTTAGGGCTGTAGCTGCATGAATTTTGTTCAGATGATGTATGTCAGAGATTATTAAAATGCACACTGAGTATAGTTCAGTTTCTCAGAAATCTATCTGGAGGAATAGGTAATTTTTAGTATTTTGTATTTAATTTAATTACATTAAATACTAAATGCAGATACATTTAGTATTTAATTTAATTACATTAAATACTAAATGCAGATACATTTAGTATACAAGTAGTCTCACATTTTGAGTATAGGTGTCACACCTTTTTCCTGATTGTTTTTGTGTGTTGAGTAGAAAGGGCCCTTTATACTCAAAGATGTGTAAGTGGCGTCTTTCAGGAAGAGACCAAAGAGGAAGAAAAGATGTTGCTGCTTATTTAATATTTTTGACTACATTTCAGACAGATGGTTGTTGTTGTTTTTTTCTTTGCTGAAGCAGGCTTTTTTGTTTTGATCATGTGATTATGAAACAGATCAGAATTGGTGCAAACCCTAAAATTTCTTTTTCTTAATTTAGTGACTGTTGTACTTCGAGAATAAATTTTTTATGCATGAATATGATATCCATTATAAGACTTAACCTTTCAGGAACTAACTTACAATTAATTAAGCTACATTAATGAGTAATTAATTTCTTAATGTAGAAATGCTTGAATTTATAGTTAAGTGTCCTATAGTGAATATTTAAGAAAATGACACGTACTTTTAAACTGGAATTTAAGTTGTTACATAAAACAGAATAGCTTCATTAATGTACTATAGTTCAGAGGAAAAAAAAATTGTATATATAGGATACATGGCTGGATCTTACTGGAGACATCCGTGGCCCACTTTTTTTCAAAGGTTAATTTTCCAAAACAGGTCAAGTCTTCCGCACCCTTGGGGATGGAAACTACCTGTGCTCAGCGTAGAAGTCCAGTTGCCAATTTAAGCTGTTGGTTTATCATGTCATAAATGCTAATTTTCTTTCTGAGCAGGTATTTCCTTTAGTATATAACTTCCTTTAGGAGCAGAAAAACAGGAGTGCATTGTGACCATACATGTTGTTAACATGGAGTCTGACACTTCTAGTCTCTAGTTTCTGTGTAGCTTCAGAGAACTCACCTACCTCAAAGTTGTAACTCACCTCCCAAGCATAACATGTATGGAAAATAGTAGTAGTTTCCAAGTGAATAGTCATTTTGAAGATAACATTGTAGGACTTTAAGCCTTGTTTTTAGTGAAATTTCACATTGTTGCCTTATTAGAATCTCCTTGATGTCCTCAGTTTTCTGGACTACTAGTGCTATCAAAGACACCTTTGATGGCTTTAGAAGAGAGGAAAACTTCCAAGTCTGGAACTGCTTCATCAATTACCTATTTCTTTCTCACTGCCAAGGATGCAAATTTGATACATTACTCAAGAATCTAGAGCATCAAACTCCTTTTTCTTCTTTCTTTCCTATCTTTGAGATCTATTGGCTAGGTGTGTCGATTTACATAATTGATTCTAATCAGTTTTAGTGCTGACATTCCCCCTTGCTATTAGCTGGTATGTTAAGTTTGAAACGGGTTGGTTTGTAACTCAGAATATCCCCTATAGTAACCAAGTATTGCAGTGTCTGAGCTGGCTACTGTGTTGCTAGCTGGGAGGATTGCTATCTCCACACACCAAGGCTTGTGTAGTTTGGCTTACAGTTGTTCAGGTCTGAATTCTGACCTTTTATTATGTTAAAAATAGTGAATGACTCACTTCTTTAGATGTGTTTTTACTTGTGATTTGTATGAAGCTGCCCTTGGATGGAAATAGGATTTTGATTAAAAGTGCACAAAAGTAGTATTTAAAGATTTTTTTTGTTTGTTTGTTTGGTTTGGGTTTTTTTTTTTTATTAGTTAAAACTAGATTAAATAAATTGAATGTCCAGGGAGATAAGTTTGGGTTGTTGGGTTTTTTTCCCTTCCAGACATATGGAAGATGAAGTGTGTTTTTTAAAGTGTGAATCGGAGTTAGTGAGGTTACAATTCAAGAGGTATTTAGATGGCTGAAGATGCAGATGGGAACCTGTGACATTTTCATAGATCTTTTACATGTTTCCCACCATTTTATGGGAAGTTAGGCATCTAATCTGACAGACTAATTAATAGGATTTTCAGCAGGACTTATTCTGAGCATCAGAATCTCTAAAAAATCCCCAAAACAAGAGATGCTTATATATCTTTTGCCCTTATAATTTGGGGGGAAAAGAAATTAATTTTTTGAGTAAGTCCAGTTGAAGAATGTTATATCTATATATCTTATGTTTCCCTACCAAATTGGAAATAAGCAATATACCTATTCCACGTTACACACTGAAGTGTAGTGCTAACACAGCCACATCTGCAGTGCAGTATATATCTCTATCAATCTTTTCCTGACCTCAGAAAATAAACAGATTCAAGGAGGGCAATTAATAGCCTATCCCATAACTCATTAACATTTGATGACTAATTTTTTTGAATGGTCTCATTCAGATTTGAAGTACATGAACAAGTGTTAACAAGCCACCTCATTAAAATTACTTAAGCAAAAAGGAATAATTACTTAAAAACAAACCCTCTTATCAATGTGTTACTTAATGTTGCTCTCCAGCTTGATAGGGAGGTACTTTGTATCACCCAGTGATTACTTGGTTTCATTTGCAATGTAGTGCCCTGTGGCCTTCCAGCAGCTACCTGCCAGTCCTGTTTTGGATAGCGGGCTTCCAAGAAATGACCCGGAACAAAATGGTCACTCCAGTGACATCATTGAAGGGGAAAGTCTCATTCCTAGAACTTGTATTCAGAGATTATTTTTATTCTATCAGAATTTCGGTTCAGGATATTAAGCTAACTTCAGCCATAGATCTTTTAATCCATAAATGCGAAATGTCCACTGCTGCATAGCTACTGGGACTCGAGCAGACAGCAGTGCATATGTAGACATTTTCTCAAGTCCACAGCTTTTCATTTATCTCAGATCCAATGACTGTATGCCAACCAGGCACAGGACAATGAGAGAGATGTTGGGCTAGGACTGGGAAGAGCTCTTGCTTTCCTCCTTTGGAAGTACATGGCTTTGGATAAGCTGCTTTTTATTTCAATGCCTCAGTTTTTTGGCCTCTAAAGTGAGGAGAGTATCTCCTTTAAAATTGTCTTGAACTCTCCAAAGAGGTCTGAGAGAGGTAGGTAATCTTGGATGATTTTCCAGGCACTAAATGATGTTCCTACCACTTATCCCAATGTTTTGAACAGATTCAATTCTTTTGGGTAAATGACAATATAAATTATGGCAATTTTGGACCAGAAATTCAGAGATCCTTGATGTATTTATTTCCATTAAAAGGGAATGGGATGTGAGTTCTGACTTTGTGACAAATACAAAACTTTGTTCTTTAGCAAATGGTTTTTGTTGGCAGCAAAGCACAGTATGGATGTGGAAAACAGGAATCGTGTACGTAGCATGTTCCTACCATGTGCACTTCCCTGGAGTACACGACAGATGGTTTTCTGTAAACCAAAGACTCCAGCTTTGTAAATGTACGGTTCAAAGGTGATCCACATCACATTGAATGTTCTGCAACAGGATTCCTGCCATCTCCTCAATCTTTTCTGCTACTGAGGGTCGTACTCAAATGTTCCAGTTATTTATAGTAATTAATTTCACAGTTTCAACTTGTCTTCTGCTGAACAGGTCTGCTTTTTCAGTTATTGACTGTCAGCAGCTAGCTGCCAAAAATGTCTTTAATCTTACTAGCAGGTGTATATCAATTTCTCCATGGCATCCTTGACTTGTTCTGGTACCTAATGACTGAACTGGTGCAGAAATTCGTTTTCTTTTTTTCCCATTTCTGAAGAAATATTTCTATTCTTTACAATTACATCAGAAAAGGAAGTTATGGTATCAATGAGTTCTTTTGCTGAAGCTTTGTGTTACTGATGCTCTGCCCAAACAGAGTTTAATCTACCGGCTTGTATTGTTCTTGAAACTTTACTCCTAAGCCAGGAAAAACAATGCTCTAGAGAGACTCAGGATACCAGCAGAGCCACAAGCTATTTATTTCTGTGGGCCTAACACACATAGGAAGTCTGAGTGTCTCTGTAGGCGTTTAAAGTTCAGTGCAAGATCTGTTAATGGATTGGGTTGCATGGTGAGCTGTTCCCAGAGTACCAGGAGGGTGGGCAGTGGTGCAGAGACGGGATGCACACTGTCTTGGTGGAAAGGTGTGACCTGAGGCAGAAGGTCATTGCTTTAGATGGAGCAGTATCTCTATATCCTTGATGTATTTATGGTTTAGTGACTTCAGAGGTTACCTGAAACTTGAAGGTCTTCAGTCAAGACTTGTGCTAGTATCTGTTATTGTAGCACACAGTAGTATCCACTCCTTCCCGCAAATATCAAAGCCTTTTCTGTTTTCCTTAATAAACTGCCTTCACCTCAACAGTGAGCATTGGGCTTGACCAGTTAGACAGTTTTCCAGTTAAACAACCAGGCAAAACTAAGAGTTTGGGATTCCTGTTTGTGTATATTTATCACTGAAAAAGAAAAAGATCAGGGACACTAAATCAGTAGTAATTAAAGTGGCATTAATTAAGCATATCTGTTTCAAGTGAGTGAATGCTGAAAGACAGCCATTTCTGAATTGTATTACAGGCAGGGCTGTGTTGAAATAGTGGATCTTCTGTGTTTGTCAGGTATTTCTGCAGTCTCGGTCTTACACTAAATCTTGTGTTTTTGTGTGGAATTTAAGGAATGTCATTTCACACAAGTTGTTTCTGCATTCTCTGTTCATCATGAACTGTAGTGATAGCAATATCTCAGACACAAGACAAACATGTCCTGGTTATTCCTCAGTTTTGGAATGCAGAAGAATGTTGCAAGATTAAATAAATCTGGAAGCATTTGATAGCTGTGGTACTCTGGTGCCCATTATGATGGTGATTTTACTGTCACAACTATCCCATTCTTAATTAGGTTTTTGTGTTCATGTGGAGGATGAAATAAAACCTGACCCCATTTTTAAGAGGCAAAAAATGTCCAAACAAGATAATAGACCTTGGCAGCCACTGCAGATGTTTTGAGCCCTGCTATTCCAGCATCCCTTTGCTCCTATTATTTCCTTGGTTTTCTTTTCTCCTGTCTGCAGCAGTGAAGCTTACCTGGCTGTATGGAAATTACTCAGAAGGAAAAACAAGGGAATGTGAAATATTAATAGGTGAAGCCCTTCTGCATGGAGCAGATGAATTTAATATGCATTGGAAATATAGACTTCTAGGGTTGTGGGGTTTTTTTGGTTTGGTTTGGTTTTTTGTTTGTTTAGGTTTTTTTGTTTGTTCGGTTGTTTTGTTTATTTTTTTTTTAATCCTTAGCACTAGTTCTGCTTCATCTCTACTAAAATACCAAAGGTGAAATAAACAGGCTGATGATGATGCTGATAGTTTATTTTTAGTGGCCTGGTATTGATAAGCTTTAAGTAGACAAAAACAAAGAAGCAGAAAAACTTGCTGTTTAATGTAGAAATGGGGAAAAATGTGGCTATCTTATCAATGGTTGAATGAAATTCACAGATGTACTAAGTGGGAAATCTGGGTAATTCTCTGAGGAGGAATGAAGTCTTACTGAACCTTGTTTTAACTCCCCAGCTTTAGGAACTGTGTTGACAAAATAAACTATTTTAATTTGTGAGTCTAGGTCATATGAGAATTAATGTACAAACTCCTCTGCTTTTTATTTCTCTTTGATATCTTTGTTGTTTAAATTTTTTTCTTAGAAGGGTTTTATTGCAAGTAACGAAGTACTGATTTAGAAATGTTTATTAGACAATTACTTCTAAGGGGTAACTATGAAAGATTTTTCAAAACGTGCTAATGTGTAAATTAATTCTATTTTCCTGCTTTCAGTCAGTCAAGTGCAGCCGCTGATCACGAGATGTTACCACAAAATCTACCTCAGACTTCACTTTTGCTCATTCATTTGCTGCGTCATAGATCTCAACGGGAGCTCTGCAGACACTCTTGAAAGTCTCTAAACAGATTGGGACATCAAGTCAAAGCATGATGACCTAACAGGAGGTCAAAGTCTCAAACATTGATTCAGCAGTTCAAGATAACACTGCCCTTTATATCAGTATCACTTGTGAAGGCTACAGACCTCCTGGCATTTTTTTCCTGGCTACTTCAGAAACATTCAACTGACCTTTCTTTGGTGAAGAGATCTTGACTTTTCTCTCTGGTCCTGGAAATATTAATGGAATACAGTCATGTCTACCCAGGACGAGAGGCAGATAAATACAGAGTATGCTGTATCCTTGCTGGAGCAGTTAAAATTCTTTTATGAACAGCAGTTGCTAACTGACATAGTGTTGATTGTTGAGGGCACTGAATTTCCCTGCCATAAGATGGTTCTTGCAACCTGCAGCTCATATTTCAGGTAGGTATTCAAATGCTATAAAATCTGTGGTACCTGGTTTTGAGTGTAATTGTAATTGATTGACAATATCTTACAGAGACTTAAAGATCAGTAACTTAAGTACAAAACCTAAATATCCTTACTTTCCAACACAGAGTAAAATAAGATTTCTGGCATCCTGGGACTTATTCTAAGTATTTATTGTAGTTTCTACAATGAGTGTGGGGGGAAAAAAATCACACTTGTGATGGCTCATTTTCTTTAGGGAGTTACATGAATCTGAATAATTAGCAAATTTCTTATTCTTCACACTTAATCTTTAAAATACTTAATCTGTTTTTATTTCCCAAGGTAGGATAACAAGGAATTATTGAGACTTGGCTGCGGGAATTCCATTGTCATGTTTAACTGTAGTTTCTTAGTAGAAGCATCTGCTAAAATTAGGGATTGCTGTGCAAGTTCATGGCTTTCTTTTCTGAATCGTCTGGGTTTCTCTGCTCAGCAAAACCAGAAACTCTTCCCTTGCTTGAGTGTTGTTGCAATGCAAGTAGAGTTTTTCTGTGTGTGGTTTGGGTTCTTTTTTTTGTTTGTTTTAAGTTCCCCCCAAGATACTGTTGAAATTTTTAGTTCAGTAGCTCTTGTTTTCCAAATGTTCCAGTTTTGGTTTTCTAAAACATTTTTATTAATAAGATACATTGAGTGCTACCACTTTTTGCAAATGCCTTCATTGTAAGACCTGGATGATGAGGCACCATGAGTTTTCTGCAGTGATTAGTCATTTTTGTTGGCAAAACCAAGACAATAGTATAATTAATCTGCCTGTCTGGAAGGAATTTTGAAGCTTGAAACTAGTCTGGGTGACATCCACGCATGTTCTACCTTCCTGATGCATTGTGAGGGATTATAACTTCTCTTTCCTGTTTAATCACAGGAGAGTTTACAAATTTGCTTTTCCTGAGACAGGCTCACTATACAGAACACATCAAAGATGTTTTCTGTACTTTGTCTCCTTTCTTGTAGAAAACTGTGGAAGGATTAATTTATTACTTTTACAGAAAATTTTGTCCCTGCTGGCTTTTCTGTTTGTTTTTTCATCTCAGATGAATCTGGTCCAATTTTTAGCAACAAGTATTGTGTGATCACTAGATAATAATTATTACCATTGGCCCTGTGCAGATGACATAGTTCCAACAATTTGTAAAATAACAGCCACTGGAAATGTAGCCAGATTTAATGTGGGTGGTTAATCATAAGGTTGGAAAGCTGTCATGAGTACACCCAGTGTGCTGCTACAGAATGTGCAGTCAAATCTCTTATTCATATGTGTTTGTTTATTATTTATGGAATGAGGTTTTGGCACTGGTTAAAAGAAGTATCAAACTTGTGGTTTTGTCATCTTCTGTTTTTCTTCTCTACTTTGGTTTACAAAAAGATGCTTGGCTTCCTAAATTCAGCTTTATTATGAAAAACTGATAGCCCTGAAGGAGGGGGAAGAAAAGCAAAGCATCCTTCTGTGTGATCCAGCCATTGTGTGTGATTGCAGCCAGCTTACCTTCCATCTTTGTGTCTGAACAACGTACAGCCCTGCTCCTGCACGGGCTGCTCAGCAGCGTGTAAGCAAGGAGCCAGAGCCTCCAACAGCTCCCTCTTCCTTTCTGAGGAGTCTCTGTACCCTCTTGTACTTTCTTGCTTACCTTTAAATAGCTGCACAACAAGCTGATACTCAGTCAGTGATCTCTCCTAAAATGCAAGTAGCCCTGAGTTAAGGAGCTTAGAAGAAGACAGAGAAATGGGGATGGGATACTGTCTCTGTATCAGATGCTTTCTGGAATGGCTTTGCTTAGGGAGCGTATCTCCATGTCCCCTTCACCTCTGCAGCCAGAAGCAGGACTAAAAGGTGCACCCACTGTCCCTTCTAACTTCTCTTATGCCTGGTTTCCTAAAAAAAAACCCCAAATAAATATAAAGAGCCTTGAACTGAGTTTTTAGCACAACCATAAATACCAAACCTGAATCAATATAAAGCTCTTGAAACCAATGTCCCCTGTTTAAAGAAAATTGACAAGTATGTGGCTTATAGTACCAGACTGCAATTAGTTCTTAACTGTGTTATAATTAAAATACCAGAATGGGCAAGAGGTGTGTAAAGCATTAAGGAAACAATAACCATATTTTAAATTGCTCTTCTAGTCTTCTTCAGGAAGATGTAATGGAAATACTTGGCTCTTCTTTTTTTCCCAGACTATATCTGATCAGTTTTTCTGGTTTTAATTTTTGCAAATTTGAAGTTTACTGCATGTTATGATGAATGGTATATAAGAAATAATTCATAGAGTGCTAGTCCTTGCTCCATTTCTTCTCCTCCCAGAGGAGCACCCTTTTTGATATGTCTCAGTTCAGTCCATTACATAAATCTGGTTCTTTTGTTTTAGGATCTGAAATCTAGCTGTGTATGTTTCAACAGTATTTTCTGGAGGATGTTTCTTCCCTCCTATCACCTATCATAGAAAATATTTAAATTGTGTCATTAAAACTCCAAAATCGTTAGAGCTGTCTGCTGATTAACACAGAAGGGTTTGCATGAATATAAAGTATTTCTGCAGAAGGCACTGATGTTACTCTTTTAATGTTTTGTCCAAATGTTTTATCTTAAATACCAGATGTTACCCTAAGGTAAACACTAAACACCTGTGAACAGGCCTGCAAAAGGACTGTTCACCTTTAGGAGTGTAATCACCAAAGGCTTACAGGTGACTGTTTAAGATTACTCACTGCTGATCCTTGTCTTAATATGTCTGTGTTTCTCCTCAGAGCAATGTTCATGAGTGGGCTGAGTGAGAGCAAACAGACACACGTACACCTGAGGAATGTGGATGCAGCCGCTCTGCAGATCATCATCACTTATGCATACACGGGTAACCTGGCAATAAGTGACAGCACAGTAGAGCAGCTCTATGAAACTGCCTGCTTCTTACAGGTAGGAATGTTTAGAGGAGGAAATAACAGCTTCTAATCTCTGAAACGCTTTATTCTTTATCTTGTTAAAAGATCTTTCCTCTGTAGTCATTTCAAAACACTTTTGATCCATTCACTCAGTATGGACAGCAGTTGCTTGCCAAATTTGCTTCAATTAGCCATTCCTCCTTGCATGACAGTCACTTTGGAAGGCTGGAAGTAAACCAGTGCACTTCTAACATTTAGAAAATTAGTTTTTCCAGCAGACATAATCATGTTGTGTACTTGGTCTGTATGAACCAGTTGAGTAAGTCACTGCTGTATTTTTGTGTATGTATAGTATTCCATGCCTGAACTGTGTTGTTCAACACCAGATTCAGGTACTTTATGTGCTGGTGCTACATGAAAGCATAGACTGTGTGTGTAATACTTCATGTGTTTCTTTGCATTACAGGTAGATGATGTGCTACAACGATGTAGAGAATACTTAATCAAAAAAATTAATGCAGAAAATTGTGTGCGTCTATTAAGTTTTGCTGATCTCTTCAGCTGTGAAGAGTTAAAACAGAGTGCTAAAAGAATGGTGGAGCACAAGTTCACAGCTGTGTACCACCAGGAGGCTTTCATGCAACTGTCACATGATCTACTGATAGATATTTTAAGCAGTGACAATTTAAATGTGGAAAAGGAGGAGACAGTGCGTGAGGCTGCTATGTTATGGCTGGAGTACAACACAGAATCACGCTCGCAGTATTTGTCCTCTGTTCTTAGCCAAATCCGGATCGATGCACTTTCAGAAGTAACACAGAGAGCCTGGTTTCAAGGCTTGCCACCTAATGATAAATCAGTGGTGGTGCAAGGACTGTACAAATCGATGCCCAAATTTTTCAAGCCCAGGCTTGGCATGACAAAAGAGGAGATGATGATATTCATTGAAGCTGCTGCTGAAAACCCTGGTAGTCTTTACTCTTCTGTCTGTTACAGCCCACAGGCAGAGAAAGTTTACAAACTCTGCAATCCTCCCGCTGACTTGCATAAGGTTGGGACACTGGTAACTCCCGATAATGACATATATATAGCAGGTGGGCAAGTTCCTCTGAAGAACACAAAAACCAATCACAGTAAAAGCAGCAAACTCCAGGCTGCCTTCAGAACTGTGAATTGCTTTTACTGGTTTGACGCGCAGCAGAACACTTGGTTCCCCAAGACGCCGATGCTCTTTGTACGCATCAAGCCGTCCCTGGTGTGCTGTGAAGGATACATCTATGCAATCGGGGGGGACAGCGTCGGCGGGGAGCTCAACAGGAGGACTGTGGAGAGGTACGACACCGAGAAGGACGAGTGGACCATGGTCAGCCCCCTGCCCTGCGCGTGGCAGTGGAGCACGGCCGTGGCGGTTCACAACTGCATCTACGTCATGGCACACAACTTGATGTACTGCTACTTCCCCCGCTCGGACGCCTGGGTGGAGATGGCCATGCGACAAACAAGCAGATGTTTCGCCTCAGCCGCTGCTTTTGGTGATAAGATATTCTATATCGGAGGACTGCATATTGCCAGCAACTCTGGGATAAGGCTCCCCAGCAGTACTGTGGATGGGTCTTCTGTAACCGTGGAGATCTACGACGTGAATAAAAACGAATGGAGGATGGCAGCCAACATCCCTGCCAAGCGCTACTCCGACCCCTGCGTCAGGGCCGTTGTCATCTCCAATTCCTTATGTGTCTTTATAAGGGAGACCCACATGAACGAGAGAGCCAAGTATGCCACCTATCAGTATGACCTGGAACTCGACCGCTGGTTCCTGAGGCAGCACATATCGGAACGCGTGCTGTGGGACTTGGGGAAAGACTTCCGGTGCACTGTAGGAAAGCTGTATCCATCCTGCCTTGAAGAGTCCCCGTGGAAACCTCCAACGTATCTTTTCTCACCAGATGGAGCTGATGAATTTGAGCTGGATGGGGAGATGGTTACTTTACCACCTGTATAGCTCCCAAATTAGACTGCACAACTGAGTCTGTGCTCAGTTATAAAATAATAAAAGAAATAAATGGCTGTGAAAGAACAGGTCTGGGGGCAGAAATCTCAGAGCTGTCTTTCATGAGCTGTATTTTTATGCCCTACCTAACACTTGCCGCCATTCAGTATGAATTAGTGAAATGAGCAGATATGCTTCCATAATCTCAAATACTATTATCAGATAATTGAGAAAATATATGTATATCATGAGCTTGAGCATCTGACTTGTCTAAAGAATTAATTCTAGTTCTATAAAGTCTCAGTTCAGGAAAATTAGCTTCAGAAAAAAAGTAGTTATTGTTTCTAGGATGATGTCACAACTCTTTTGAAAATATCTTCCAGTTACATTTGAATTACTTCTGGATATTCTACTTAAGAGCTAGTTACATAATTGTCAGTGTGGCCTAATTAAAGGACTGTGCTGCACTTACTAAATACTAATATCTATGTTGGTATAGTAATGCCATTAAAAGAAAAAGAAACAAATCCCATGGATCTACACCTGTGGTAGGAAGGGTAGATCTTCCATTGTATGGTAACATGCTGGGCAAAATGACTGCAGGTTCAGTCAAGCTGTATGATGAGGTGCATGTATTCTATTTTCACTAACTTATACCTGTCTATTTAGAATACAGGTCTTCCAAGCAGCTGGTAGATTACCAGGTGTGGACTTAAGTTGCTGGGCTTGCAATAGGAATTGCCAGCCCTCATAGTGCGGGTCTATGTGGGGCTTTAATCAGTAAATGCCTCCACATTCTGTATTACAGTAACATTGGCTCATGTATATTACTTCCTGCTGCTGATGTATTTTTCCATTGTAAAACGAAGTTTTAGTGTGGATTAACCAGGTCTTTATTTTCTGTTAATTTAATAACAAGCATTACTGTAGTGTGATTGTGTATAGATATCCCTTAGCTGTCAGGTTTTTTACTTTGGGGGGGGGAAGCAAACTTCAGGAATATCCTGTGCTGTGTGTGCAGGAGAGCAGATGCCTAGTGCTGCTCTGGCATTAATCCCAGGAACCACTAGCAGTAGCGGGGTGCCGCCAACCTAACATGAACACAGGTGCTTCATGACAAACCTTACTAGCATGTTCAGCTGCATCATGTTCTGGCACTGTATTTTGAATGACATTAATTTATTAAAAAAGACTGAATCCAATTGCCTGAGTGTGCTTTTTGGCTGAAATAAATAGAGCTGTGCCACCCTCCCACCACATGCACACTTGTAGTGAGTAGCTTATTGAAGGCAGCTAGAAATAGTTAAGCTGCAAAAAGCCTGGAGATGCGTATGTTAAGTTGACTCTGCTCACTTCTACTCAGCAAAAGCTGGAAATTAGGCATTGAAGTCAAACTGAGGATTACATAGGACTGGAATTCCCTGATATCATTCTTGTAAATCAGCACTTCTCCAGTCGTGGTACAAATTCTGCCCTACTGAAAGCAAAGAACAGCAGGCATTAAGGAGGAGCATTTTCTCTGAGTTCAGAAGATGGCAGATCTATTTTCAGTCTTCAGTAATCAAGAGCAAATTTATTTACTCCATTGTCCAGACTGTCACTGCACTTTTCCTTAATTGTTTCTTATTGCAGTAAATACAACTACAGCCTTCAATAAAACAACACCCATATATTATTTGGGCTAGTTCTCAAGGGGCTTTACGAAGTTTTGTCTTGTACAATTATTAAAGGTTTTGAAAACTAGACTAGAAAAGGGGCTTTAGATAAGAAAGCTGCCTTATATAAAACTCTTCCAGATGCTTTGGCATTTTGTGCCTTGTGAGGATTTATGGGACTCAGAGTAACAATGGCAAGCTACCAATTTTTTTTATGAAGGTGACATAACATGTTTGCATTTACCATTACATAAACTTTTTTTTTAACACCTGCATTTTTTAGATAAGAGGTGTGAGGTGACTCAGGAGCTCCTGCTGATAGGTCTGTTTATATTGCTTTCATGTTGCAAGCCTGTACAAGGGAGCGTACATAAAAAGAAAGACAGAGATACTCCTTTATAATGCAATTTGGAGAATCACATACCTCAGGCAAAAACATGAGCTGTATCCAAGTAACTCCAGCCTGGATGGGCTGCTCAGTTTCTGTGGCTCATTCTCACTTCACCCTACTGTTATCAGGCTGCATTAGGCTTTAGGACAAGGGTTTGTTGTTTTAACTGCAGATGATCTATACCTAGTGAAGGAGCAGAGTGGGCTCATTCTGTTACTGAGAACTTTCATCTTGAGTTTAAAATCTTATGTGTAGTTTCTTACTGGAGGAAAACAACAACAACAACAACAACAAAAAAGGGAGTATTTGAATAGGAAATAAGAAATACTAAATAGGAAATACTAAATTGCAGTGGCTCTAAGTCACAACTGCCTCATAGAACCTGGAAGAACTTGATTCATCCATTTAAGAACATTTTTTGAAATACAGATAGTCTGCATGACTTCCTGCTCGTCTGCATATTTTTATTTTTGTTTTTCAGTACATTACCTATATGTTTTGGTTTTTATGTGGCCCAAGATTATATAGTACCTCATGTAAAATTTATTTGCTATTAATAATATGGCATTTAAAGACAAGACTAGCCAAGTGGTGAACAGTTCTCTAGTGACTGCTAGACATACTAGTAGTTCACTTACACAACTAGTTGCCAAGACAGTATTCATCCTCAAAGAAGAACAGCTGGCAAATGCTATTCTCCAGTCTAAATTCTTGCTTTGCATAATTCAAGAAGGAAACTGCAGCCAAAGCATTGTCATCTGCCTGGAAGTGGTCACTAGTGGTAGAATTAGAGAAAGACTTGCAGGAACAAAAGACAACAGCTGAAAAAAATGCAGTTCTCATGTCATAAATAGAGCAAATATGATTAAAGCCTTGACGGAGATCTAACTAGTGTCTTACTACAAAGTTTCAGCCTAATCTCAGCCTATTCAACCTGTACTTGTCTTTGAAGTACATTTACATACAAGTTTCAGTGAATCCACTCATGTCCTCAAGCTCTGCTATACTTGCAAAGAAGTTTACCTCTTTTTTGGTAAAGCCAGTTTAAGTCAGTCCTACATAGTTTCAATTTCCCTTACCTAAAGTAATAAAGGAAGTGATCTGGCCTCTGCTAATTTTTAATGCATTCAGTAATTTTTTGCAGTTGTTTAAACACATACATAATTGCAAGTTTAATTTTCGTTGTAAAGGATCAGTCAGATCTGGGACAGTGAATTGTGCCAAGCTTTGCGGAGACCAGGATCAGACAGACAGTTAAATTTGGGGGGAAAATAATTTGATAACATTTTAAAGATTATTTCAAGATTTAAAGCACTACTGTTTCTCACAGTATTTCTCATTTCACTTCTCAGTGCCTCTGTTAAAATGCACAAGTACCTGCCACATTGCAGTACAGCTAAGGGACACCTGTGGACAAACCTGCAGGCCACTGAACTAATTTATTAGCCAGGACAGTGTTTTTCCTCCTTTGTTTCTCATTTCCAGCTACCTTCAAGTTGTTTTCTGGTTTTTGCTCTGAATTCCTACATGAAAGGAGCTATAATTTAGGCAGACTCTGAACCAGGCTCACCCTTAAAACCAGTTTCTTTCCACTTCATGCTTAACATTAGCCACACAAAGTTCTGTTTAGTTCCACTTTCAGAAGTATTTAAAATACCTCCCTCCTACAGTTCTCATGAGTACAGTTCAGCAAAGCAGAATTCTTACAGGGCCTATAAATCCAGAGGAGGAGTCTGAAGAGAAAAAAAAAACATGAAACAATTTCCAGAATTTAAGAGCTGATATATGCTTCAGCCAGCTCTTTGGCACATGGCAAAATCCATATACACACACATTTTTCACAGCAGCAAAGTCAGTAACCACAGGTCATATTAGGCAGTATGTTAAGCTCAGTGTTATTTTTTGCCACTTTCTGGTATGCCTGGGCTTCTAAATTCTCCACTGTGTTTCTGTGTGCATTTCTTCAGACATGAGAGATCAACTGAATTCCCTTCTCCAGTATTTTCCATTTCATACAGTATGCAAGTGATGTTATTCCCCGTATTGTTTTTAAGATGACAGGTGTACATCTGCCTTCACTTCAAATAACTGTTCTTCCTTCAGTCTAAACATTCTTGCTTGATTACGCTCACCTGATCCAGAAAGCAGTGCCACATTATTGGTGATTTGGATTCAGACAAAAAAAGAGAAGATTTTGTAGGTGTTCTCTGCTACTATTAAGGCAAACAATTGTGCTTTCATCAATATTAGTCAATAAATTCAGGGGTGGAAGCAAAAAAAAAAATACCACCTTACTTGATCAGTTGATTTTGAAGTATTATTACAAGAGGAGCAATGTATGATTCAACAATTTCTATTCAAGACAGCTAGAGTTCCAAATTCCATCCCAACTGAGATTAAGCCACCTGTGTACAGATGTTATGCACACACGCTGTCAATTTGCAGGGAATAAGGTAATCTGAGTAAGGGTCACTATTTAGCTGACAGAAGTGATCCATTTCCTTATTTTTTTATGAATCCAAACACTGCTTCTGATGTTTGCTAAAGAATGAGGTCAAGACCAGAAACATCACAGAAGTAAAGCTCTGTGCCTGCTTTTTTAAGTCAGTCCCTTCTCTAATATAGCATTAAAGACTCAACACCAGGAAGCAATTTGTCATACATCTTTAATCATAATACAATAATGTAGTGTTTCTCCCTTGAACAAATACTCTCCATGTTGCCCTTTTTAATGAAAACCAAATACCTGCAAGAAAGTGAAAATGCAGTGCATAAAAAAAGCATGATGTAAATTTATCTTTCAGTGTCTTTGCACAACTACTTGCACATGATCGGAAAAACCTTTAACAAATTTTAGGGAATTGCAACCATTCTGTAGACATAACCTTTGGCTAATTCGCATCTAAATGTTACCCAAGGCAGTCAGTTTCCTCCTTCTGGAAAACCCATTTACCAAATCATTCTGACAGGTACAGTGACAGCTGCAGTAGAAGTTCTGAAGTTTCAAAACAGCTCACTGTGGCAGAGAACTCGATGTGCAGCAATTAATTTGCACAGCATCTTGATTTTGACCAGATGTCACAATCCACAGATACAACAAGTTACTTTGAAGCTAAATGTACACCAAAATTTTAGTTGTACTTGAAATTCTTACTGATGTAAGAGAGGTCTGTGACCTCCTGAGGACTTCAATCAATTCACAACAAGCAGCACCCTAGAGGGAAAAAAAGTCACTCTAGAGGATCCTTTTGTCCTAATTTGCAAAAAGCAGCATCCATAATCAGTTTAAATGGAAGACAAATTTCAAAAAGACTGCTAGTGAATTACAAGCAGCTACCAATACCAAAACCAGATGCCTGCAAGTGTCTTCTGGTGGAATTAAGTTATTAAAATAATACAGCTTTCTTAGCAGACAGAACTTTAAACAGGCTGGATGTATTTTATTTTTCAAGCAGCACAGGAAAAATCAAATACATTACTTGTATGTTCAATTATCAAGCAATAGTTCCTATGTTTAAAAACTGCATTAACACCTTCACTTTTACAATTAAATACTGCCACATTAGTTTCTCTGCTTAGTAATAATTTGTATGGAAATCAGAAGCTTGTTTAGGCAAAATATTATATTTAATTACAAAGGTGCTTAAAACAGAAGTACAAAGTCAAACACGTGCAGTGTACCAGAACACTGACCTAAAAATTCTAATTAAATTGTGACATTTGAGGAAACTGTTGTGACATGTGTACAGGAATTAAGGTTATGACATGAAAATGACTGATGAAAGATGCTGAACACCTCAGTCAAACAAAATATAGGGTCAGCAATACTTAAGTCTTGTGGGGTTTGGGAGACTTAAATCTCATATCTATGCTCAAGAGGCAGTTCCTCAAATGCTGGCACATACAAAAAGCTGAAGTTGATGCCTGTGATGAGAGAAAGTTGAGAGGTGTGGTACTGTGTTACCTGTAAGTCAGTGTGTGCTGCATGCTGACAGCCAGAAATGCCTTTGCAACATCAAATCACAACAGAGCTGTAACAACACCTTCACAGCCGACTGATTAGAGGCATTATCCCAAATTCACTTAGGACCCAGTGTTTCTTACAGTGCAGAAACAGATGTCAAGGGCTTTTGAAATGGAAGTCAACGGCCTAAATCTTTCTGAATAATTAATAATGCCTGCACTGGAAATATTCAAGCAGAGGAGAGGAAAATAACTTGCATTTGCATTGGATTTAACTAAAGAGGTTAAAAGCATTAAGTTAAGAAGAGAACTACAGAGAGCTTAGATGAACCTTAGTGGCTGCATGCCTTCCTACAGCCCAAAAGTAAGCTTAAGCAAATGTTGGAGAGCAAACGCAGATGTTAATGAAGACAACTAATTAAGAAGATCATCTCCACCCACTCACTGAGTCCTAATCACTCTTTAAATCTGAGTTTAAATCTGAGTCCAACTTGCTAGTAGTGTGCCAGTTCTTAAAAAGACTGAAAAGTAACATAAGTTTTTTATTCTTTTATTTGTAATGAACTGAAAATACTCTTAATCAGATTGTATGTTTAGTTCCACAACAGAGACAGCTGTGACAGTGAGAAAACGGCTGCAGAGAAAGATCTGTCTGGTCTTCTTCCCCATAAGAGAAAAATTGTGAAGTTTTACAACAGAATCACTGTGCAAAGCAACGAGCAGCCAATGAGGGCAAAGACAAGGATATTGAAAAGGGATCCTTGAAGGTGCTGCTTCTACAGCTTGTACATGTGAATACCAACCACTTGCCTGGCTTCCAGAACTCACCATTGTGAGCTCCGAAGCCTAAGTCTGCCTAGGTATGCCTTAAATTGCTGGAGTTAGTTTTATAGGTGCTTAAATCCTTTATGCACCTTTCTTCAGTCTTCATTACAACATGGACTGTGACCACCTAAATCCCAGAGTGCAGATAATATGTTAGTCATTTCACAAAAGCAAGTGATTATTTTGGGTTATTTTCTTATCTGCATGCTGATTCAGAAAGCTCTAGACACACCATGAATACACAGCTCTAGTCTTAATTCACTGCATATAAAGTAATACCTAGTGTTTAAAAAGATATAAATGTCTATTACAGAGTTGTGGAATAAAACAGAAAAGGGCATCAGAAGTTTTAGGAGAGATACAAAGACACACAGAGACCAGGAGCAATAGTTGCAGTTTGATAGATACATCTTACTTGTGTGTCAGAAGCAATAAATTAGTAGAACTTCAGGGGACTTTTTTGCCCTTCTCAAATCAAACTACTCAAACTGGCTGTTTGCCTCTAGGTTTTCCACAGTCATTCTATCTAGTCTGTCCTGGAAAAAAAATTAAAGAAAGCTTTAAACCAGATCCCATGTTTTCAGATCACTGAACCAAAAAAACTGACAACCAAGTTGCTGGACAGTGACAAGGTGATGCAAGTGTGGCTTTTCTATTAACTTTACAAATGCACAGAAGGAATTAAAATATAATTTCCTGAAAACATTCAAGCCTTCTTGTTTATCTCTTGTGCAGCTGCTGCTGTATTTTATTTGAGGAATAGGAAATATAACCATGACTACAAATCTTGGCCCCAGAAAAGAACATGGCAAAATGCTGACAGATACTGATGAGGCAATAAACTAAGAGCTTTTTGGTAGAGAAAAGTTGGAACACTTGACAATGTAATGTGGAAAATGTTAAGAGCAACATGTGGGGATGTCAGAAGGCATCTAGAGGCACGCATGTTGCAAGAAAACAGGAAATAATCTCCCTTGGAATCAAGAAATGTAGGAAGTGCAATACACTTGCATGCAGAAAACACCACATGCATGTTACATAGGAAATACAGCATTATGCCACATCTTTTCAAATAAACTATTATATTTCTTCACACAAGAATACGAACTGAGCTGTTCTAGTTACTGTCAATTCTAGTGTTACTTTCCTTATGGAAAAAGCAATTATCCAAACAGCACATTCCCTGAGTCGACACAGAAAATCCACATAGCTGATTTTCATTTGGAAGAGTTCTCATAACTTTACTGGGGAAGAAAAAACTACGCAGAGTTTGCTACTGTGCTAGTTTTGGGAGGGTTTAGTATACTTCATATGTATGCAACTACATTAATATTGTAATTACATCCTAACTTACAAAACTGTCTATGATCCAATCCCAGTTTGGGAGAAATGCTTTGTAATTCTTTCCCTGAAGAGATCTCTCCAACTGGAATCCCATTCACATCCCAGGGGAAAAACTCAGCCAAAACATAGGCTAAGGTATGAAGGCCTACTGCATAACATGAAAAAACTACTGATTTTGCAACTGTCACACAGATTTGGAGACACAAAGAGAGCTAGAGATAGATTCATTCAAACAACTCTACATGGATACAGGGGATAGAGGAAAAAAAAAAACTCTTATCAGCCACAGTTATACTCTGCACCTTGTTGATTTTAATTTGCAGGTAAAAGCATGAAAGTTCCACCCTTTAAAGGATGCAGAGATTCTCTCAAATCCAACATAAAAGAGGAATTATTATTTATATTCTGCTTATTTCTAACGAGAATTCACAAACATTTGGCTATCTGGATTGAAAAATAGAACTACTTTACATAAATATCTTCAACATCCAAGAAAATGTACAAATCTGAAGTCAAACACATTTGGCTTGCAACAAGCCCCGTTTGCTAATGTCTTTATAAAGGCTCAGTTTTAAAGAGAAGTAGTAATTTTAAATATAATCAATACACTGCAAATGCCATCCCATTGTATGGTGACAATCATCATTCTTCTGTACTTCTAGGGAAAGTGAATAATAACATTCCACATCTGCTTGCAAGCAACATATACCTTATTTTGGTCCTGGGTAGGTAATCTCCACTCCTACATTCTGGAGTGGTCTTTTTACAGCTCAGAGAAAGATTGCACCTGAAATAGTCAGCAGCATTCTGCCAAACCAGCATTTAGTCCCCAAGGCTTTGGGTTGAGTGTGTGAAAGTGGAAAACCATGATGACATTGCTGATTTTGCACTTGTGAAGGCTCCTCCAACAGACTGACCTGCAATACAAAACGAAGATCAATAATGAAGTGTTATCTACTGAGTTGCTACAAAGAAATACCTAAAAGAAAAAAATAATCAGTTGTCCAATTTCAGATTTAAAATCTAATTCCAGAGCCTGTGCCAGAAAACATTCTAAGAACTTGAACACAGCAGCTCAGCAGAAATGGCCTAGGGTGTCCTTTGCCTGGGAAGGCTGGGTAGACTTTGGGCTGAAAGGCACTCCTGACCAGAGTGTACCACAGCAAAAAGACAGACTCCAACAGAATAAAAGAGAAAGTTAAACATTTTTTGGCACAGCTATTGCCAAACAACTATCAGACCCCTTAAAGGACTCCCATTACCTCACACTGCAAGATGACAACGTGATGATGCCCCTGTTCAAGTGCAACAATTGCTTTTGCAGAAAGTTACAGACTGCTGCAAAATCTGCAGAAACTGACACAAGGACTTTTTCTGATCTCCACCAGCTTTGGATAGTTTCAGTCAAAGTGACAACAAAGTTGAGAATAACTCCATGCAGATAGTGGTCGAAGTATTTACCAGCTTACATGGAATCTCTTACCTGAACATCTCTCTTCCCATATTCACCACCAGGCCACACTGGAAAAGGAATACACACTAATTTCTTTATCTAGCTGCTTCTCTTTCTGCTATTACACAATATATGGGGCCTCAATCAGCAGCTTTACCCTTCAAAATGTTGCTCTGATTTGTGCATGTTATAAAGTACATTTGGACTTGGAAACAAAATATAACTGAGAAATAGGGTGCTTCTTCAAAAACGATACGGCATAGATGTAAACTGATTTTAAATAGATTTCTTACCTACAGCTTTTCCTGTTTGTACCACATTCCGGCTAGTAGAAACCATCACATTGCCAATCTTCTTTCCACGCTCACTGTTTTGCACTGAGCTGAAGAAGAGAGATACTGAAGACTGTTAGTTGACTGACTTCTTATTACTCCCAGGTGTAAGTAAACTAGTTGAAGTATGTATCATTACACACAGATTTACATAGCATACATATATATACAGTTCACATATATGGTCAAGCCCAACTCCTGCACTCATCTTGTCCACAGAGATCAGTTAGGCAAGCTTCTCAGAGGATGAAAAGATGCTGCCAGCAGAACAGGAAATCAAAACACCCAATAGTTCATTCTTATACAGCACACTTTAAACCTTTCACAGACTCCATCAGGTTGGAAAAGACCTTTGAGATCATGGAATCCAACCCAGGACTGAACACCACCCTGTCAATCAGACCATGGCACTGAGTGCCACATCCAGTCTTTCCTTAAATACCTCCAGGGACAGTGACTCCACCACCTCCCTGGGCAGCCCATTCCAATGCTCAATCTTTCCTAAACGTTTACCAAAACACATTTATGATCAAAATTACGAAGTCAGATTTGCAGTAGTTTTGGGAATTCTTGGCCCTAATACATAACCTTTAAACAGAACAGTCATTTTTTTCTAGATAGAGCTTACTTTGTATCTTTGTCTAAGATTAAATTTTTGATCAAGGACAGTTTATACTCCTATTTTTGTTAAAGAAATGCAAGAAAATGACAGACATGATGATCATTTGGAAAGAAAAGCACAAAAGTGATCAGTTCTACGGCATAAGTACAATCACTTGAAAATGATCTCATTTAATTTTAAACTGTTACTTTCAAGTCCACATTTCAGGCTTTGAAAACTCATTAATGTATAACTTAATAACACATCATGCCACATTTTTTCCCACTTTCAAAATCTTCAGTGTAGATGGAAAAAGCCGAAAAAACAGACTACACTAAAACCAAGTCTAGGCCTTTGCAAAGGCAAGTAATTTTGATGAGGATCTGGTATCTAAGTCCCACCTGCAGAATAAAGGCACTGCTGCAAAAATACTTACTAATAGAAGCACACTAAGAACTACTGGTCCTTTTACACTGATGTCACACTACCCAGAAGAGTTAGTAACTCCCCTTTCAAACAAGGGGACAAAAACAGGCCAACATTATAAACACCTCCAGAGCTTTCAAATTCAGACTTTGTAGAAAGATCATCCATTAATAAAAGAGAGACTGCTGTTTTATGGTCAGTACAGCTAAGTGAGAAAAGAATCCATTTTGCCTGGTGCATAAACCCCAGGCTGAATTCTGGCTTCAGTTAGAGCTGAACAGCTATGGAAAAAACAAGCACCACTGAGTTTTAGACTTGAATTTTAAATGCAGCAGTTGAGATCAACTTAAAATTCAGCTAAGTATGATTCAATAAGACTATGCAAAACTCATTTGAAACTTCTAAGTTGAAGGAACTGAACCAGATCTCACTATGCATACAGTGAACTATGAGCTTTAGAACAATGCTGTACTAAAAACCAGCTAAGAAAAAAAGAAAAGCTGTTTTCTCCTAATAATGAGACCTAAAGTCAAATCACTGATAGAAGTTTCAACAGCTTTAGCTGACAAATTAAAAGTAAATGTACAAAAGCCTTATAACTGCAATGCAAAAAAATCAAGGCTTTATGTAAAGTCCAACACAAAATAGTGCATTTGCCTTTTTTTAAATTATTATTTATTTCAGGCAAATGTTTCGTCTTTAGATGTGGTGCTGTTTTGCAACAGAACTTTTGCGTATAGTTTCATGAAGATGGCCAGTTTGAATCCTGATCTTGTTTAGTTCATGATAGCAAGAGTTATACAGTTATTGGTATTTGACCACACTTCTAAAAAATACAAATCAAAGTACTATGTACTTACTGTGACAACCTTAACTTAACATCGGATACAGAATACTGTCCCTGGAATGGATGGCTAGAAGAGGAGGAAGAACCCAAGAAAGCATTAACTTCTTTTTCATGATGAATCTGTATCACACTATTATTAGCTGTATTCCCCTCTGTGACTTACCAAAAAAAAAAAAAAGTTAAAAAAAATATTTTGCAGATATACTACTCTATCACTTCACTGAAGTCTGGGTTGCAGTGACTATTCAATGACAGATTTCTTATGAACTGCCTGAAAGGTGTCTTATGTTTACAGATGAGATATTAACAACCTTTTCACACTAAGTCAAAAGCACTTCCTTCCAGCAGCACACGGCAAAAAGAAAACATCCCTTAAGTAGACCAAAAGAGCTTTGTAGGTCTAAGGAAAAACCTTTTTCACACTACAGCAACTGACAAAGTAAAAGCAAACAAAACTCCCTGCAGCACAGTAATAACCCACACTAAACAGAACACATGCACAGCCAACAGTGGTTCCAAGCCTGGCATTGTCAAACCTTTCAGTGAAAATACACACAGAACAGCCAGCTCCCCTCTATCCCACCAGTGCCAACTTGGACACAGCTACTCCCTGCACACCTGGAACCAATTAATAAAAAGCAGAACCATCTGAGGACAATTCCTGAGGAATGACAAACTTTCTGTAGCTGGGGACAGCTGACAATCAATTTGAACAAGTTTCACTTCTCCTAACTCCAGATATGTTTTTGCTTCATAAAACTACTGCCCAGAATTACAGTAAATACTACAAAGTTTCCTTACCTAGAATTTACCTCTGCAAGAGCTGGATGCTTGTTGCTATTCCATACTCTGTAGTTGTGGGTATTTTTCCAGGCTGTTACAAATGCTGTTCCAAAGTCTGACAAAATCTTTTCATTGTCTGATAAATTAGAATAAAGATGAGAATTTGAAGTAATACATTATAGATTTAATAATTACAAGACAAATTACTTTTTTCTTGCAAGAAAAAAATTCATTTTTCCAGGCCCTTACCAAGTCAATAACAATTAAAACTCCAGTATTAGAACCTGGCTACTTCACAAATGGTTTATTTTTATCTTAAAGTGTCAAAAATATACAGTACCAGGACAAGAGGGGAAAAAAAAACCTAAAAATTATTTTTCTTATTTTTAATTCATTTATAAAGCTCTAAGAGTTCAACTGGGGAAAAAAATCCAAATATATATCTCTTGACTTTTTCTCTGTGCAATGGCAGGAAAGGGAAAAGAATGACCACATAGCAACCAAGAAAAAAAAACAATTTGCACTGGTCTTGGTCAGATACACTGGGTTTTTCTGTACTATTATTACTCATTCAAATTTAGTCATCCCAAATTTAATAATCCCAAAACCATTCCAAAACTGCAGTAGGAAATACTGTGGAATGAACTTATCATAACAACAACCCCTTTAAAACACTCAAAAGTATAGGAAATAATTTGACAGCCAGCCAGTGAAGCAGTATGAGTTCCCAGAAAACCCTGATATTTCATAGCAGTCTGGTAATCCTCTTAAAATATTAATTTTGTCAGACCAAGAACTTGGCATCTTCCAGACTTTAAAATCAGGTTCTCAATCCCATGTTTTCTCACATATACCATAAAACAAAATCTGAATTTAACTAGTGTGAATAGAGAAAAATCATTATTTTTCTCTATTCACACCACTATTATTCTTCATTCAGAGAATGAAGTTAGCAGGGTGAGTGCAGGCAAACTAAACATTTTCCACAAATAAAAAACACTGGTTCTTCTATTCATATTCACACAAAAGGTCGGAACACAGAGAATTCCTTCTGAGGTAAAGCAAAAAATTTTGAGCTCCAGGAAGCAAAAGCTTATAAAGCCTGTAGATGACACTTTTCACATATGTGAATCCCTACTTAGGACCAGTGCAAGAACAGAAAGGAGCTGGAGCAGTCTAGCAAAACTTCCTGAAGACAGATGCTTAACTCCATGTCTCCTTGAATCCAAGTAGTTTCCCAAAATTAACTTCAGGTTGCAACACAGTCTAGAAGACGCTCAGATTTCTAAGTCTCATCACAAACATAAGTTTCAGGTACTTCTGCTTATGAGGAAAACTTAACTAAATCAAGGAGAAGACATTCTAATAAAAAGTGTCTGTAAGACTGTGAATTAAGGATTAATAACAAGCTTGTCAAGAAATAACAAGGATAGCCAAAGACAACTGAAAAGGCAGCCTAAAATTAAACTTTAGGCAGAGGGAGATCCACTGACAGACCACACATCAGCAGCAACAGAGCAACTGCTTGACATGTCTACCCTCATCTCCATCCCTAGACAAGGTATCTGTTCTACCTGGTTGCAGCACAGCAGCAAGCAGTGCATGAAGATAAGCACTGAACTGAGCCCTGATCCACTCATCTCCTCCTTCCCATCCAGTGCCATCAAGGAACACATCATCTCTGTTCTCAGTTACATGCTTCACCAAGTAATCTGAAAATCTTAGGTCAGCAGTTGTTGGGTTCAGGATCTTACGGAGCTCTGGATCGTGGATTTGCACGTGAGCATCTTCTATCTGTTTGAAATAATTCCAAAGGTAAACATTTATCTAAATTAAACTGCTGATACAAACTTACACCACTACATATTGCTACCTAAATCTAAACCCTCATTCCCCCAAAATACCAAGAAGAAATAAATAGCCAAAGAAACAATGAACTAACTGTTCTCAGAAAGTCAGATACTGCTCTGATTTATCCAGAATTCGATCACTTCCCTGGCACACAGTAAAAGCTGCTTATTTGACAGGATTTGGCAGAAAGTTTGGCAGGGGAAGTATGGTGCTCTTTGATTATCACCTCTATTTATTAAGGCGATTACCTATATAGAACCATCTTAGGTTGCCAGATGCTGATTATATAGTTGTGTCTATCTGCTAGAAGTGACACAGTGGGTGTTTTAGATACTGTGTTTTTACCCTCTTGATTAAATCAGATGGGAGTCAAATCAGTACCTGCATCTGATTCTCATCTGCAAGCACTTATTTTTGAAGACCTCACTAAAAAGCCATGAAAAAGCCCATGATATGAAAAATGAAATTACATCACCAACACAAAAAAAATTTAACAAGTGCCTTGCAAATTCAAATATCAGATACATATAGAAACATGGACAATAGTTTTGCACAGCTTATGTAATCCTGTCCTCTCAAGTCATAGAAATTTAACAAACTTCTGCAGCTGAGAATTTATTTCATATGGAAGGAATTCAAAATTCAGGCATACATGTGAAACAGTAAAGCTACATTTAAAATAGAACCTCAGTTCCCCCCAGCTTTCCCCCCAGCTCAAATGCAAAGACCCATACTTCTACAATTGCATCACTCAGGTGCTTCTGCTGACGGAACAGGATATTGGTAGCTCCTGCAACAAAGCCGCGGACTGTCACATCCGACAGGAGATGATGCTGCTGCAGCGCCATGTACGGCAAACAAAGGTACCCCTGGAGCAACAGAGACAGTCAGAGAAACAACATTTTTAAAAAGTGCCTGTATTCAGAGGTTTTCCTAATAAAAGCCAGCATGTTTCACCCAGAATGAACCTTGGTTATTACAGTTTCAGCCACAATCATCTGTTGTTCTGCTACATGACATTTGCAAAGCGAAGCCACCAGATTCCACGTAAATTAAATTTTTCAAGAGATTGTGTTGCCTTTCAGTCTCAGGATTGAAACGGAAATCCAAAGCAAAGGACGAGAATTAAATGTGTTTGTAAGGCAACAGAATAAGCAGTATAAGAGCAATAATAAGCAACAAGAATGAGGCCTCAGGTCAGTTCAGAGACAAGAAGCCAATGGAGATAAGGATTCATCCCTCCAGCTGTGCACATGACGTCTTCTGGTAGTGGTGAGGCACATAATGCAGGAAAGCTACAGACAGCTATCCATATTTTGTGGGTGGAGATTTCCAGACACCAGAGATAGCAATCAATTTTTGATAAGCATATGCAAGCCTGCTTTAAGAAGGAGCAGGACAGAAAGTAATACATTGTACTTTTTAGACACTTTGGGTTTGTAACTTAATCTAGTATCCTACACTCCAATTAAAAAAAAAACCAAAACATTTTGAAAAAAGGCTTTGAGTTAGTCATTGAGGGATTATTGAGAGGCAGATGTAGGTAAATTTCTTTTGAAACAGGATCAACGTACCCCTGACATCTAATTCCAGCTGTTCTGCTGCATAAAGCCCAAAGCAAATTTATTCACTAGGGCTAATGGCACATTGGGCAGAAACAAAGAGCATCCACACTTTATCACCCAGTGCATGGTAATTGGAAACATATGGAGGAAAGGAGCATAACTACTCCCTTTTGTTATATTAGACACAGGGATGGCCTTAGAGATGACAAGCCCTTATCAGTTGAAAACAAACAGCCTGTGTCAAAGGAACAACAGTGCTTTGAAAAGAATCACAAACCCAAATGGAAAGTTTTCAAAAAATACAGCTTAAGCAGCAGGAAAAGGAAGGTTTAATTACTGTATACTAAAGTGGCAACGTCTGGGAAATCTTTCACTATTTAAAGTATCAAATGTCAGTTTACAAATGCACATTTGTAAGTACAACAACTTTTATTTTCATGAACATGTTCCATTCTTTTTTAAAAGAGTGCAGATGAAATGACTATTATTAGATCTTACAGAACTGGTACTAAAGAAACAAGTACCACAAGCTATTTTCCCTTATGCTCAGGTGTACCTGGATAATGTATTATGCCACCTGGCAAAACCTCCTCCCATTCAAATTTGTCAGATTTATTAGTCTTTCCATGGCATGGCATAAAACAATCCTGTGTTAAGAGCTCTAAATGAGATGTAAACTTTCCAGTAAGTGGTTAAAACTGTAACTTTGAATGAGATTTTTCTGCTAACTCAGACATGCAAAGCCTTTTCTGCTTTAATTACACTGGCTGAACTCAAGTGAAAAGTGCCTTTGTGGAACAGAAGGTAAACATGTAGAAACTGTCAGCTTCCTTAAATTCTTTTCCATTTGATAAGCACAGCAGCAAACAAAAGTTTGCACTTGGAGGTCCCCTTATCAATTATTTTATTCTTGCTTTCCATCTAGTATTTTCAAACAACTAGACTAAATACAACTTACAGGCTATAGTTCACATTAAACAGATCATAAGGACAAACATCAAATGCAGATTTTTGTTGAAACAGCATTTCTAATGGTGACATGAGGCAATACAGGGCAATGACATTTGAGCTGCTCACTTGGGCCCACACAGTGTATTATTTCCACTGAAAGCTACAGTGAGAAACTTAAACACAATAATAAAACACAATATTCTGCAAGGAAATGCAAATAAACCCCTGCAAAGGAAGAAAAAACACTTTGAACATCAGCAGTTTGAGGAAATGAATCTGAATCTTCTACCTTCTACTATGGGCAAATATTCATTTAAAAGTTCATTACATTAAAAACAGAATTATGAAATGCACTATGTAACTTCTTTTATTGATAGCAGTATCTTAAAAGGGATGCATTTTACCTGGTCTTTATGGGAAACTAGCCCTACTTACCAGACCTATTGCTTGTTATCTGACTATGCCTATCAGAATCCTTAGGGATTCTGGAATACCTGGAGTTCAGTTAGGTATCAGTGCAAGCTTAAAATTCAGCAGCTCAGCACCATGCACAGAGAAAGAGACACAGACAAACAGAAAGTTATCACAGGCAGGAGGGTGAAATTTCATCTTATATATATTTTTATGTGTGTATATATGTATTTATATACACATTTTGTGCATATATATATGCATTTAAAAATACATATAGAGATATAAATTAAAAGAGGAAAACATAGACTTAGGTGTCAACAAAGGTAGAGCTTTCAGAATCTTTGTTTAGGATATCTAAAGGCTTCTGAAGTACTCTGATCTTGCCTTATATAGGTTAGATCACCTCAGAGTAAAAGTAAACTGTAGTTTCTGCTACATACAGTTTATTAACCACAGTGGGGCTGCAGGTTACCACCACGTAAAATTGCCAAAAAATTGCAAATAGTATTAAAGTATAGGTATGAAAGTGGAATGCAAATATGCATGTGCACAACCCTCTCAAGGCTTTTCCACCCACCCAGGAGAGACCATATTAACATGTTTTGGAGAACCCTACTGTCCAACTGGAGCTCAGTAAGCAAAATTATTAGCCACTTCTGGGGGGAAAAAAAAAGTCTTTATGAGTTACCAGGTACCACAAAGAACATGCTTACCTTTGTAAAAATAGCCAGTGGCATCCCATACTGGTCCTCTTCCAACCCAGACACCAGGCCCTGAACAAGCACCGTGTGCCCTGTGTTTGCCTGGGGCTGAACAGTGATGGGAAGGCCTTCAGAGCTCACGCCTTTGCTCTGAAGATTTCCCGCCTGTTCTGATGCTGGATTCTCATGTTCTCCTTCTTTCAAATTCGACTCCTCCAAAATGCTGGGATCTAGGGTCTCCCAGTCACTTTCTGAGGACGCTGGGGAAGCACGGGAAGGAACTTTCAAGCGCTGCACAGTACCGTTGGAGGATTGAGCTCCATTGCAAGTCTTCTCGGGCTGGGAGGAAGGCACATTTGCTTTTTGACCTTCCAGTGAATCAATTCCTGCCATCTTGCTGTCTCCCTTTCCCATTCCTAAGTTTGCATTTGAAGCATCAGCAGCAGACACAGAAACATAGTCATCTAACCGTGGTGCATTTTCCTGCAAGCCAGCATCCTCTGATATGCTCTTTCTTGGCCTGTACTGTGAGCAGTCACTAAGACCATGTTCAATCATACCTGGAAAGAACAGCACACATGAATATCACCATCTCAAACGAAATTTAAGTGACTTTTGTTGGGGGGGGGGGGGGGG
>VXAX01007629.1:247827-273974 GCA_013399835.1 Leptocoma aspasia
CAGAGGAAATCATGTATTTTAAAACACTACTGTGGGGAGGGAGGCGTGTGTTAAAAAACCCAAACACAAACCCTACACTTTCTCTCCTAAAGAATCTGCCCTAACATTTTGCTTTAAGAAGACTGGTTAGAAGCTAAAGATTAGCAAGGTTAGGGGTTATGTTTGTTTATTTATTTGTTTTTTAAGAGCACATGTGGAAGGAAAAGTTTGTATTTTGGGGGTTTAAGGAACTCACAGGAATGTGTTACTTATTCAGGGGTCCCATCTATGTTACCCACAGGAAATACAGAAAATCCAGTGGCTCCAATTAAGCATAAGAAATAACCCATAAAGTGCAAGTAGTCAGTGTTAGGAGCTGTGTGCATAGTACATGGACATGCACACAAGTCACCCATTTTTCAGGCAACATATCAACCTAACTTTATTATCACATGAGTTGATTTCCAAGTGACAGCACAACCTGTCTCAGTTATCACCAGAAAACATGAAAAAAAGTTCAAACTTCTTACCAGGAAAGAGTGACAAGACAGTCATCAAAGCTCCCACCAATCTATTTACAGGAGAAATATAAAACAGCACCTGGTGGCAGGAGGGAGAGCAATGGGAGGAAGAGAGAATGCAAGAGAAGAAAGGGGAATTAGGGAGGGGAGAATGAGAAAAATAACATTACACTTATGCATGACAAATTACACATGCAAACTATGCAAGGCACTGCTTTTTATGTTACATGTGAAAGTCTGCTTACTAACAAAACTTCTTACAGCAGTTCAAAGTAAATATTTAGACATGTCTACAGAATCCTTATATAGTATTTGTAATTTTTTTAAAAAAAAATATATATATATACACACACACACACGTGTTTGTAACACACTTCTCAGTTATTCAGATTTTTCTACTGGTTTTTAAGATTTTTTTCCAAAATGATCCAGTTACTGAAGGAGTGACAGAAAAAAGTTGCTCCTGGCATGCTGCATAAATTCTTGCTCATTTGTAGCACACTAAATTCTCTGTTATAAATCAAAGAGGCCAAATAATCTCCATTCCAGAATACTGATACAAACCTATGCAAAAGCATTTCTTTTAAGGAGTTAAATTAAGGATATGTAGATAAACGAAAAACAGGATAAATGCTGCATGCATTTATTACACTAATATTCATATGTAACAAGATTTTTTTGAAACAGAAGACATGACTGATACTAACTTTGGTAAAGCACTTAAGGCATAACATGGAAAAACAGAATCTCCTTAATTAAATAAGAGAGACTGGAATTAGTAAATTAGTTAGGAATTCAAAAGGGGGTGTCAAAGGCTAGCAATGAAAGAAGAAACAGAAGCCAGACTGAATATTACTACCGGAATTTCTTCAAAATAGGCCTTCAGGGAAAAAGGGGAAAAAAGAAAAAAAAAAAGCCACACCAACCAAAACAAAACGAAAATAACCCAATCCCAAAAAATCCCAACAGTAAACTTGTCTAAAAATGCCATTTTTACATCCTTAATCAGCACAATACCAGTAAAAAACCATACATGAGCATTACGAGGAATCAAGAGTGCAAAGGAATACAGAATGATCTAACTTTATGACTCTGCAGCCCAGTTTAATAGGCGTATGATGTAATTAAAAGTGCAAGTTTGTGGACTTAGTCTTAATAAGAGACTTCTGCTGTAAGAAAGAAAGACACTCTAAAAGAGACTGATGAATAATAGCTCATGTCCCACTAGTATTTGCCAGTCTACAAGCTAGTGAAATGATGAAACAAAGAGAAAGACCTACACAGCCTTAACACAGGCCAAATGATATTTAATGGTACCTCAGCTGAAAACAGACTATGTATATTATCCTACACATACTACAAAGAAAAATTGTACAAAATAGGTGAATTCAAATTGCAACAACCACTGAAAAAGCATGATGAGAAGAACAAGCAGCTCATCTGTGGAAAGAGTTTTGGTTGACTCCAATGGGAATAAAAATGTCTAACTTTGAAGACGTTGCTTTATAATGTATGTATGAAAAATGCATGATACAATAGCAATGAACTGCAACAGAAAGCCTATGATACTCCCACAGGTTTAGATTCTCAGACATCATGCATTCTTAGCCAAGCTTATTTTTAAGCCTACAGAAATAATTAAGCCTATAAAGAAGTACCTTGTTTTAAAGAAATCTATTCCAGGCTAGGTTTTTGTTTGGGTACACTACTTACTTAAGGCAAATACTTTTCTATATCTGTTTCATCAGGTCCCTCTGCCATCTTTCTGTCTATAAGGATGCACAGTTCCTTACCCCTCCCAACCCCACTACATGGTCCACAGCATTTACATCAGCAAACTGGGTGGTCCTGGCAGCAGAAATTGAAATTATCACCATCTGGAAGTAGTCTTCCAGCCTAATAACAGCTGAGAGGTGAAACAAAATTCTTTTAGCCTGTGGAAAAACATCAACCAAATTGCTACGGATTAAAGGAAATTAGTCTGTGGCATTTTTCAGATCAAGGAAAATTGGAATTATGAGTGGCTTCTTGCATATTATATTTAAAGTCTTTGAACATACAGATTCCCACAGTTATTCTGAAACCTTAACATTTGCCAGAAAACAGGCAGTGCCTGAAAACCAAAACTCTCTTTTGAAATTGCAAGTGTTGTCTTCCTGTCAGAGCTTAGGGAAAAACAGACACAAAGCAACCTGCAGGTTTGTTCCATAAGCATTCGGTTACTTTCAAAACGATTTTACATGCTTGAGTAATGTGAACACACTTGGGAAACCCTCTCTCTCCTCTCTTCCTGTGCATTTGTGTCTTGTGGTTTGAGCAGTTTCAGAAAAGAACTGTAGCTCAGTGAAGTATTTTCTTTGCGTATGTCCGAATGCTGAACTGATCTGGTGACCCCTACTGTGCCACAATTGTATTTTCTCAAGTGCACCTTTTGCATAGCCTTTAATATAGTCATCTTCAGCATACGCTTCCTTAATGCAGAAACTCCATTTATTCTCATCAACAAATACTGAGAACTGTCAAGGTATATCTGACTTACAGAATTAAGTGATGAGTGCAAAAGCTTCAGAGAAGCTGTTACATCTATTTTTAAACAGAATAGCACATTTACCACCTCACGAAAGATATCTAGGTCTCGGATATAGACTTAAAAAACACCTCCACAACTGTTTTGATAACTTATACATTAAATCCTACTGACTTTCCAGCTGCAGCTAACAGGAAATTCTAACAAGCCTTCCCAGCACTCTGAAGAAGTAGGGTTTTAATACAGCAAGTTCACTGAAGAAAAAGTAGCATTTGGGAAACTGAAATAAAGCTTTAAATAACATTTTTAAACCAAAACAAAACAAAATCCCTGCATAAATATATCTGGCAGTTAATACAGACATTTCACTCACAGTTCTTGCTCTAGGGCATTAATATGAACACAGAAGAAAACAAATGTCTCGATTTCACATCTGCTTTCACATTTTGCATATTACACTTAAATTACTAAAACAGCATTGCTTCTGAGGCAGTAAGATAGCCCAAAGCAAGCACTGAGCCTAGAATTCAACAATTATTACCAATTTAATGCTGAGTTCAGCCTGACCTAACAGATACAGCTCTCTTCATTGTCTCCTGCAGGTGTCCATGGAATTCAGGTCTGAAGGACGCTTCTAGAACTTCTGTCTATTTAAAGCCTGAACCAGAAGTTCTACATACTGAATCTCTGTAAAGCTGTGACTTTTTAGGTACCCACATTTCCTATCAGTTCCTCCACACAGGTACCTCTCTGCATGATGTGTATGCTGTACTGTATTTTACAGCAGGTTAAGTTTCTCTGGTCGCATTTCATCACATTTTACTTTGGCTGGGATGGCAATTAAAGAAGCAAAGTGTGGACAGAACAGAAGTGGAGGCAAATTTATAGGTTAACACACAGCAGTTTCTTTTAGCCTAATAACCCCATTTATATATTAATGCAAAGTTGTTGATGTGACTTCAGATTTTTATATTTTACAGATGAAAAATGTTTAACAGCTGTGTTTCTATTTAAGCTACCTGCCTCAGTTTACAAAACATTACCTTTTTCTCTAGAAGAATCAATTTAAAAAGGATCAAGACCTGAAAAAAAAAAAAAACACAAAAAGAAAATGGTCAGTGAACCAGTGCCATTTTTCAAAAATAATGTGCAAGCATAACCTCTTGTTCAAGGTTTTATGTTAATCACTGCATAACAATCAAATGACCAAATGCATTTGACCAGTGAAAACCAGTGTTCCAATACCCCTTCTCCACCTGAGCACACATTTAAAAATAGCATGAGATGAAAAAAAACCCAAAAAACAACCAAAACCTCAACAAACAAGAACTGTGTAATTTGAATCATACGTAGCTTAGCAGAAAGAACATGTTGTGCAATTCCAGAATTTTAAAAAGCAGTAAACTACATAAACATAAAGGAGTTCCTCCACAGAATTACTGAAAAAAATCCAGCAAAATACCAAGAATAATATTCACCTCACCTAATTTTAGGCATCTACAGATGAGGCACCTAGATCAGAAGTGGCTGTCCAGACTCTCTACACTCAAGGAAAAACACAGATGCTTCTGGGGTATGATTGGCAGACATCTGAAGTTAAACAAAAATGAGTTCTACCCCAAAAATCTACTGAGCAGGTGCAAATACACCATGAAATTCAGATTCTCAAAGTTGTTTCCTTGATGCATCTCAGTTAATAAAAGATTCTAAATGCTATTTGTACTTTAGCTATAGTAGGTGCAAATATATATATGTATATATATACAAATTCAATAGAAATTAGGGAAAAGAAGGACAGGTCCAAGTCCCCTCAGGTTCTCTGATGGCAGAAGCTACAAAACTTACAAAACACAGGAAAAATGCTCCAAGTTGTGTTTGCACAGACTTTAGCTATAGTCTTTTATCACATTCATCAAACGAGGAAGAGGAAATAGAAACAAGATCACAAATGAGATAGCATTTGCACTTTGGGACAGGACTGAAAAATGTCACACAATTTCCAGGAATCCCTCAGACTAACCAAACTCCTTAGTCTGGAATATGCTTTCACTGAAGTTATGCAGGTGGAATGGGAGGGAAGAATCAGAAGGCTGTAAACAGCAGTACTTAGGAAACAGTCTTCTTACTCCTAGCTCAGGTATGTCTACATGTTTATTTTTATGTTCCTCACAAAGCAATTTACTCCCCAAAATAGTGCAGTCCGTTAAATATCTAGTAGAGAATGCCTACCTTGTGTCTAAAATGGAGAACAAGATCCCGAGGAGACAGACCTGAGACACCAAAAAGAGAGCAATTATTAAAATTCAACAGCTAATAGGGATACTAATTTATTTCTTGTCACCATTTTTCAGCATGAGGGAGATACCCACTATGGATTCTGTGTGAACCTGGTTATTTCAATGGCAGAATTAATATAAAATTCTTTTTCTTTTTTTCAGCAGGAACAAGAATTCATCGACAATAGAGACAAGAATAACATGTGTAGTTGTGCTCTGAGTTAACACTGTTGGCTGCCACACAGCATTAGAGAAACACTGAGGTAAATACTACACTGTGCATTCAGAAAGCACAGGGAAGAGTCAAAACTGGGTGGTGAGATATCATAAATAACAAGGAGATGCATGCTTGAACAATTGGATGGTGTGAGGTGCTGAATCTAAAACTTATCTGCTTTTGGTAAACTTATTGTTTACCAAAAGCAGATAAACAGCTGCTAGTCAGACTGTTAGGTCAAGGAGTAACATGACTTTCAACCTGCAACTAAGTCCTATTACGAAAGCAACACTATATTTTACATTTATTTCAGTCCATTAATAAAGAAATGCGGACCTCTGGTGCTTAACCTGTTAATGCACATAAACAAATTAGCTCAGGAGAGGCATGTGTTGTTTAGTGTTAACATCATCTCTGCTGCTTTGTACAAAACAAGTCACTTACCAAGATAAACTTGGGACCCTTCTAACAAAGTATTGCCCAAGGAACTATTCATATGGTCATAAAGTTCCTGTAAAAGTTGGAACAAAGGCCAAAAAAAAAAAAAAAAACCAAAACCCAGAAGGTGTTAATGGCATATGGTCACAAAAAATCCAGAATAAATAAAATTCACTTATTTAAGGATTTCAATGGCTTACTCCAAAAGAAAGCATAATTTTACTAATGGAATCAACAGAGATACAGGCTGACAACCACACTTTTATCTCATAACAAATCAGAAAGTTGACTCTCTGTCAGATTAGGGTAGTACATTTAGTTGATGTTGAAGTATTACAGGAGCCAAATAACTGAATGACTTATGCAAAAGGAATATTTGAGCATAAAATTAAAATACTGAAGTTTGTGGCCATACACTGAAAGCTGTTATGTGTGGATTTTACTGGAAAGTTACCTTTAGAATTGAAATTTGTGAGAAGTCTTTTTCTTCAAAATATGCATGTGTTATGAGTTGCAGCTTTGCCTGAAGTAACCCATACAAAGGCTTGGAAGAAAAACAAACACAAAAGCAAGTGAATAAACTATTTAGTCACTCATTTGAACTTTAATCTTCTTCCATGCTTATGTTGCAATACTGACACTTTATTATACATGGAGTTCATGGATGAGCAGTCCTCAGTAGCTAACTCCCAGCATCTTTCCCCTGTGCTCACTTTAAATGATGATAATTTCATTTTCTTTCCATTTGCATGTACCATACCCTCACTGAACATCTTTCTGGAAAAGTAGTTTCCTGCTTTAATTCTGTTCATAATAGTAATAGCTCCAGTCATAGTTCTTTCTTCAGCTTTAAGCACAAAAAGAAATTTTGTTCCCTGCCTGGTGACCACCAGCTTTTGATGAATAGGTAGAAATAAAAGGTATCTCTTTAAAACAAGAATATGCTGTATGTATGGCTATCAGAAAACCTTCCTCACAGCTGAAGGTGGTAGCTGCTCTCTCCAGCTACTATGCTAGATGATCTTTGAGGCCCTTTCCAACCCTACCCATTCCATGATTATTCTAGCCAAACTCCTCGATTCTACCACATGAAATTGAATTAGTAGCATTTAAGAAGGATCAGAATATCCTCATCCATGACAACAGGCAGACAGTTTTCCAGTCACAAGCAGATACCACAAATCAAGGCAGCTCCCTCAAATGCCAGAGCCTTCCAATTCAATTTTACTCCAGTATTTTGTTACTCTGCAATGGCTAAGACAGATGTTTGAAGCCAAATGTTCCAAATAAGAATATGGAAGAACAATTGTTAAGGTTATCTGAAAGTGTTTTGGGAGTTAAACAAACATTCTTACCAGCTGACTGAGAACACAGACACTTTTCTGTACAGTTTCTCGGGTGATGTCTGCTTGCCGTACTTTTAATGCCTAAGAAATAGAAGTATTACAGCGTTTTTACCCAAACATAATTTCAAAAAGAATTATTTCTCAAATCTGGTTGCCACATACTACTCCCCTATTTAAAAAAAATCCTAAAACTAGCTATCTTCAATGGTGGAATATCCAAACCATGCAACAGTATGCTCTTATGTTTTCACAAGGGATAGGCTGGGAAGGAGGGGGCATGGGTGTCGTCCCCAACGTTAAGGAATGGCTAGATTGTGAAGAGCTGCCTCTGAGAAACAGACACAAACAGGTCAAGAGTTTGTGGGTAGAAATCGAGGACAGCACCGACAAAGGACACCTGGCTGGGGTCTACTACAAGCTGCCTGATCGGGGGGAGCCTGTCGACAAGGCCTTGCTTCAACTACGGGAAGCACTGTGCTCGCAAGCTCTCATCCTAATGGGGGAATTCAACCGCTTGGATGTTGGCTAGGAAAGCAATGAGTCTGTGGATGCCCCATCCCTGGCAGCTTTCAAGGCTAAGCTGGATAGGGCTTTGAGAAAGCTGGTCTAGTGGGCAGCATCCCTGCCCATGGCAGGGAGTTGGAACTAGGTGATTTTTTACGGCTCCTTCCAACCCAATTCATTGTATGACAATTCTATGATTCTACCTAAAAGGGTAGTAAAAAGGGTCATAACACTGACACGTCAGAGCTGTATTCTCACGTCATTGTGTCCAACAAAGATCCAAATACAGCTGTGACAATTGGTAAAGCACTCTTTAAAAGACACTAGTGTGAGAAAAAGGCAATAGCCTGGAAAAGGAAATGGCATTTTAACTCAGGGGAAAGTATGAGAGAGAAACCACACATTACTTACTCTTCTGTGAAAATGGACTAGATTAAAAAGTCTCTGCCTAGAAATTGCTTGTTTCATACTCAAGCATCTTTTTTGAGCCACTCATAAAATAAAAGCTTATCCACAAAATAAGCCACATTCTCGGCCAGAACAAATGGTCCCAGCACTTAACAGCAAACCTAGAAATGGTGAGGGCAGAACACACACAAATTATTCACTTAACTGTACAAAAAAGAAAATGTATGGACTGCAGCCCACACATCAAAAAGCACAGATGGAGAGAGTGCTACAGCTGTCATATCAAACACATTGGGTTTTATTCTAGCTGTTCCAAAGAGTTTATTTTAAACATCTATTTATCTTCTTAATTGGTTACTAAAAAGCATAAACTGGAATCAAGAGCACAATGAAGCCAAGTTACTGCATAGTTAAATACAGAAAGACTCTAAATCACAGAATACAGTGAAGGCTGGTGCAAAAATAATGAGTGAATGAAAACCAACACGGAATTTAGTTCAGAAGAAATGGAATTAAAAACGGCATGTGCAAAATTTCTCCTAGAGGAAGAACAAGAACTTGAAATATAATCAAGATGTAATTAACACAGAATCAGAGTACATAAACAAGTCATATATTCAGTGGGAGAAAATTAAAACTCAAATCCACATGACATTCCAGATTCTTGGCAATTCACTGAAAAAATAAGTAATTTTAAAAGAAATTTGTAATAACTTCTCAATTCTAAGTGAAAAGATCATACATTATTATTTTTGAGAACATGGGATGATTTGAGGAGATCGAGTACTTAATTTCCTCAGCGTGATTATGTGCACACTGTAGCTCTCCTCAATTTTTCAGTTTTACTGCTAAAGGTTGGTATCACTAAGCAGCTACCATGAATGGGAAGATTCCAGTCTACTTTGCAAGTGTAGATTTGGCAAAGGAAGTAGGTGAAGAGAAACATCCCTACACTTGCATGGTCAGATCCCAGGAAGTACTCATATTCTCTATGGGGAGAAATTCCAGCTTTTTTCCACCCAAAGGCCTACTGCCTGGAAACTTAACTTTGCCACTTGACAAACTGTCAGTTGAGTTTTGCTGCTTGGTGCTGATAGCTGGATTGGCTCTCAAGAAACAAAATGTATTTTTCAATTGCCTCCAACATTTCAAAAGACCACAATACACCTGCTGATGTATGGGAAAGAATACTTCTCAAGTTCTGGAGCTACACACTGTGAGCATTTTCACAGACTTCTAATGTAAGACAATCATCCAGTTTTTGCCTGTTGGTGTAACGCAAGCCACTGAATTTTAGGTTTGTTAATGCATCAAGCCTATTACTCATTAATGTAATTAATTCACAACTTGGAAAGTTACCTTTGCTTCAATCTGCCGATAGCAAGAGACGCCATACACTGTGGTTCGATCCCCACATCGCGGAGGCAGATGGAAAAACACGGTATCTAGAAAAAAAAAAGGATATATATTTCCCCTTTAATGCCAACTCTTTTTTTTTCTTACCAAAAAATAAACATTTATATTCTTCTAGTACAGCAATAAAAATGCTCAAACTTGAGTATTAACTGGAATGGTACTGAGACAAGAGAGAGCAGGTAAATGCAGCTGCATGTGATTTTCCTAGCCTTGAATGCAGTCTACCTCTTGTAATGTATTTAACAATGCAGAAATCCAGCAAATATTGTGACCCAGAGCAGTCAGACACACTCTTACTGCTGCTAGGAAAGGGATTATTTTGATAAATTTCCTTTGTTTCCAAATGAGATCTCCAAAAGCTGGACAATAAGGAAGCTAAATATATCAAGTTAAAAACCAAAACAAATTAAAAGTAGTATTAAAGGGTTTCTGTGATTTTGCTGTTTAAAGTGACTTCCTTGTTTGTCTGCTCTGCAGAAAAAAAAGATGAAACAACTGGACACAAATACAAATGTCAGAGATGAATAGACCTGCTAATAAAGGAATAAATGCAATACTGAAAAATAAGAAGTGCCAACAACATGGTGGTGACTATATGGCAAATGGATATTCCTATCTTTATTTTGCCAACAAACACCCTTTTAAAACTCATGCCATTATACTGACGTGGCTTTCCATGACTTGTACGTCATTTTAAGAATTTCTAAATTAGTGAAGGAGAGTTTATTCACCCTTCACAGAACTTCTGAGAAAGCCAGCAGCCTTGCTTTGTGCTAGACCTATGCAAAATTGATATGTAACCCTGAAGTTTTTGCTGACATCCGAATTCTGGATGTAGGAGGTACACCTTTACTTTCACCTAAAGGAACATATCATTGCCAATACTTTTGCAACTTAAACAAAAAGTGCAAGAGGTATAATAGTAAAAAGAATCATTGGTCAGCTGTTCAGATATCAGGTTTTTTTTTTTGGGTTGCAGCAGAAGTACACACTTCTTTTCTCTCTCATTTCTCACCTTCCTGATAGTTGTGAGCGCCATCTGGTAAGGCAAGAAATGGCAAGTACTTCCATTCCTCTGGTAAACTGTGGCTGTCATGTCCTTCTCCAGGTTTTAGGGGAGGATAGGAAAATTCAACCTGAACAAACAAATGAAAACAAAGGGGAAAAAAAGAGAGAATACATTACAGTTACCATACAAGCAGGCCTCTATGATCCACATTTTTCCTACCAATATTATGGGGAAAAAGTGATTTTCTTCCAACTAGCATTCCTTGTCTCTTCCATCAATGCACCCACAGACTGACTTGTGCAGTTTAACGGACAGGCCCTGGGCAGATTTGGCTTCTAGAGCCTAATTCCTTTTCCTCAAGAGAACTGAAAAAGACCTTCAAGCAGAAAACAGCACCCAAAAGCTGAGTATCTTTTTCCCTGTGTGCACAGAGCCAGCAGCACATTGCCACACCTGCAACATCAGCAGGGGTCATTGCCAGGGCACACATATCCTGAAAGCAGATTTGACTTCCGAGCCCTTCAGGTGCTCATGACTAGGTAATGCTAACACATGCAGGCCTCTTTTACCCTGCAAGACGTTGAATCATCTCAGAAACTGTACTAACAGCAAAACACTGGTTTATGTATTTTTATGTCCCTAACAGCAACATGTTCTGCACAATGGCCAAAAGGATCTCCTTTCCCTTTCGCTAAGAAATCCAGATTTTCAATTTTGCCTTTCATTTAATTGCCATTTACCACTTTTTCCTAGAAATAGGGATGACCTTTCCATTTCTCGCACTACACTACACATCTACCACAGATCCCCACAATCAGCATCTTTACAGTGCAATCTTCTTTTCCTATGGAGACCCCTCTGGGTTTCCAGCCACTTCCACCAACTCTTTTCCAGACAGAAATTCTTAATTCAGTGAACAAAATCTAAACACAAATTTCTCAGTAAAAGAAACTGTTTATTTGATACTGCAACTTCTCTCCAAGGATATGTAGTTAGTGAGCATAACTAGTGAGCTGTAAAATGTATGCACACATGGAAAATAAAAAGCATGACAAAACAAGCATATAAATAATCTTAGCATTTGATGGATAATGAAATAAAATAGTAATAATAGTATCAAAAGAAAACCCGTGAAAGATGATAGCACCAAGGAAAAGTGAAATTCTTCACCTTAACACATGATGTCACTGTCTACAACTGTTGCCAACTTGAGAAAAAGGCACAAAGGACAAGAAAACACCATGAGAAACCAGCCTTGCTACTTGTTGTATGAATTTCAAGTTTTCTTATTCCTTGTTATGGTGGGTTGACCCTGGCTGGACACCAGGAGCCAACCAAGGCTGCTCTGTCACTTCCCTCCTCATCTGGGTAAGGGAGAGAAAATATAATGAAAGGCTCATGGGTCGAGATAAGGGCAGGGAGGGATCATTCACCAGTCACTGTCATGGGCAAAACAGACTTGGCTTGGGGAAATTAACTTTATATCAATAAAACAGAGTAAGATAATAAGAAGTAAAACCAAATCTAGAAAATACCTTCTGCCCACCCTGGGGTGGGTTAATTCCTTCCTTGACTTAACTTTATTCCTGATTCTCTACCTACTCCCCCAGCAGTGCAGGAGGACAGGAATGGTTCATGGTCACTTCATCACACGTTGTCTCTGCTGCTGCTTCCTCCTCAGAGGGAGGACTTCTTCCCGTGCTCCAGCATGGGGACCCTCCCTCAGCAGACTGCTCCATAAACTTCTCCAACGTGAGTTCTTCCCACAGGCTGCAGTTCTTCATGAACTGCTCCAGTGTGGGTCCCTTCCACAGAATGCAGTCCTTCATGAACAGATTCCAGTGCAGGTCCCCCATGGGGTCACAAGTCCTGCCAGGAGCCTGTTCCAGCACAGGCTTCCCATGGGGCCACAGCATCTCTCAGGCTTCCACCTGCTCTGGCATGTGGGTGTCTACAAGTGGATCTCTGCTCCACCACAGACTTCCATGGGCTGCAGGGGGACAGCCTTGCCTTACTGTGGTTTTCATGATAGGCCACAGAGGAATCTCTGCTCCAGTGCCTGGAGCATCTCCAGCCCTTCCTGCTTCACTGGCCTTAGTGTCTGCAGGGCTGTTCCTCTCACATATTCTCACTCCTCTCTTCTCTGGCTGCAATTTGTTTCTCTGCAATAACTTTCCTTCTCAAATCCAGGATCCCAGAGGTGCTACCACCACCCCTGATGGGCACTGACCAGCCCTGGGTCCCTCCTTGGCTCTGTCAGACATGGAGGAAGCTTTTGGCAGCCTCTCAGAGAAGCTACTCCTGTAACCCCCTGTAACTATGAGGAATCCATAGTCTCTTAAACAAAATATGCCCGTAAGAAAAAAAAGAAAAGCATCTGACTTCTAAATGAAAGACAAACACTGGAATTAGCATCCATACAAGGAGCAGAGAAACTGTCTGCCATTTACACACATACATCCTGGGAATTCCCTGCTATCCTTTTCAAGTCACAGATAAGAAAATTAAAATGGTAGATAAGAAAATTAAAACAGTAGAAACTTCACATAAATGTCTGCAATACCATAGCTTTTGCTGATGCTCAGATTCAAATTGGCTGGCTGAAAACACTGTTTACAGAATTATTACTAGAATCTTGCAGGAGTAACTTTAGCAATAAATATAGCACAGTTACTAGGTTTAAAACATAGATAGTCAAAGAGCATCTACACTTACATCCTGACTCAGGTATTTTATTGCACTGCATGGCCAACGGAGAGGGATTCAGATTCACCCTCTGGAGAAGCTTCTTTCTAACAAATACGGAAGAAACCCTGAGTTCCTTAGATTCCAGCAAATACCTTCAACACATCATTCCTGACAGGGAAATACTATAAGTAAGGATTTAAGATATCATTGCTTCCAAGCACCTTCAGAATTACCATACTATTTTGCATTCCAGCCAAATAATGAATTAGGAGACAAATTTAAAGGAAAGAAGGGTAAGATGAGTCAAGTTACATGAAAAACACGTACTCACTAAGGAACACTCCTTTGTAAAGTCCAGAATAAAGCCAAGAAATCCGACTCCTGTGTTCTTTTTACAGTGTGAAATTTGCTGAAGAACTACTTTGTTCTAGCTCACAATATGCTATCAACACCTCAGCTGCTATCAGATAATCCCAGCAGCAGGATTTCTGCAGGCTCTGTCAATTCCAAATTCAATAAACTGTACCGGCATTAATGACACTGATGACAATCTTGTTTTTACTTGTCTTCTTTCAAAAACCAGTTTTAATCTAAATTTCTCTATGCATGTGTGTCTACAAGATAGAAGATCACAAAACTCAGGCAAGTCAAAACTAAAACTGCCTAAGTGGCCTTAAATAATCTATTTTACAGATATACTTTATGAGAGACCTGATTTACATTATGACATACTATTATTTCTCCTCCTCCCCAAGAGGATCCATGTAGGAAGCATCCTGGTTTCTAAGGAGGAATCACATTCATATAGTTTAATAGAATTGCTGCTGGCCAAAGTAACAAAAGTGTAGAAGTAACAAAGAAACAGGAAAAAGGGCAATCCAACAGCAAGAAGAGCACACAATGCCCTGGAGGACTTCCTTCCATCCCTCCTCCAACTTAACAGTTCCCAGTGATGAGAAAGCTTGCCTTTTTAATATTAAATAATCAGTCACTGCAGGTGGGACTCATGTCAGCTGTATGTCAAAAAGCAAGATCTCCAAGGCAGTTTTCCTAAGCATTCTGCAAAGTCAGAGAAAACAGACACCTGCAGAGGATGATTCATCTGATCCGTTTCTTTTGACCATCTCTGAAGAGAGCTAGCTCTAAGTCTAACTTGCAGATGACTGACTAAATGCAGATGAAACTCACCCCAACTGTTCCCCATTCTCTAAATGTTCTCGATTTCTCCAGCTCAATTTGCAGACTTGCATCAATTGCAGTTAGGAATCCTTTGCACAGAAAGAAACCACTATTTCAAAACCAAAGTATTACAAGAATATTGAGCAGCCTTAAGAAAATGGCTAAAATCTCAGTTCTTGAAAATTATGAAACTGAGCAGTGCACATGTATAAAGGTGGTAATAATGGGGTGAACAGAATTTCAGTTCTATCAGTTCTGAGTTTTCAAACAACTGGAGTCTCAGTAAAAACCTTTCCCAGCCTGTGTGTGCAAACTACAGAGAAATGCTCCTAGGGAAGGCAACTTAAAAAGTTATTTTCTTATCATTTTCCACCTTAAACCCAAGACAAACCATGACAGGGGGAAGAAATGGGACTACTGAAGAGATCTGTCTTACACCTCTTTTTCACCCTCTTCACAGAATGAAGAAAGAGGAGCTCATTTTTTATTTAAATACAACAGCTTGTTATGTAAACCCATCCATATATACATGTGCATGCATAAACATGCACTTAAATGTCCCTGTATATCATTAATATATGTATCACTACAAAAATGCCTGCAAATATGAGAAATAAAATCTCTTCATAAAGCCCAGTAGTCAACAGGAACAAAGATATACACACAAGTTTTTAGAGCTGACTGCCAGAGAAAATTTTATAAGTTTTTGTCTCCTCAGTTGAATTAAAGAAGACTCCTCAACAAGATGAAATTCAAATTCAAAACTGAACTCCTGAGGGACTTCAAAAGAAACTACATAAAACATGAACTAGTATCTCCATTCATTGCTTACTCTTCCAAGAGTCAGGGATCTTCATTCCAGCTGGAAATATTGCTCACGCCTGTCAAGGGGTTTTGATGGCAACGCTTTTTGCCTGTTCAAACTGTCATGTTCAGTAAGCAGATACATCCTGATGGATTTCAGAACTAAAAACAATACACAATATTGTCTTGAGGTTTAGGGGAGAAATAAATAACTACACTCTTCACTACAGAAAATACTTCAACTCTTGTGAATTATCAAGTTAAAATAAAATCTAGTTTTTAAGAACTCCTTAAATGGAAGTACAACTGAATTTCTGGAACTTTTTTTTTTTTTCCTGGAATTCTGAAGCATTAACTAACCTTTAATATGCAGTTTGTATTGAATCTAACAGTTTGGATGCAAAGCACCAATGAACTCAAAATTCTAGTGGAAAAAAAAAAAAACAGGCAATCTGGTTTTGTTCCTTGTCTTTAAAGGCACCTCCTAGCCAGAATAAATTTACTACACATTCATTAAGTCACAGTAAGAAAACATGAGAGCAGGCAAGGAAAAATGCAATTCAGTTCCTACATCTAGGAATTAACATGATAGTTCTTCTTTAAGAAAAATGCATTGATGGTGTCTTCTACTAAATTGCAAGTACACAATCAGAAGAGAGGTTAGAAAATTACACTGATAAAAGAGAAATTTCCAAATATATGTGCATGTCCAGCTAAACTATCACACTCAAACATCTGACAGGCAGTTGGCATTAATTTTACACTCAGGTAAGGCTGTTCTCTTTACCTATGAAAAGTGCTTAATGGTTAATCAAAGAAGAATCCTTGGTGAGCACTAAACAGTGATAATTTAAAACATGCAGGCAAGTCAGTATAACCTTCCCATCCTGCCCACTTCATCTACTATCACATTTTAATTATAGTCACAATATAAGCTCTCCCCTTTTGTATAACAGGTTATTTTGGAAGATTTATCTTAAGTTATGAAAAAACATCTGGACCCAAGTAAGTTTTTGTATTGGTACAGTGGAGAGATTATTTAATCTAGAAAAATCTGAAATCTTTAAAATGACAGTGTTATGTTAAAGACCCAGGATGCTTTCAGTAACTTACAGAATCTAATTTACAGGAAACAGACCCATTCCATCCTCTAAACAATTGCTTTGATTTCTCCCATTGCTTTGACTGCAACAAACAGGTAGGATAAATGCTTGAAATGAAGAAAAGGAGATCAGCGAAACCCACTAATTAAATTTCTATTTAGAAAACCTTTTCCCTTCATAAATCATTACAACACATCTAATTTCAAGGACACCAACCCTTCCTCTCTAAAAAAGAAAACCAGAAGTATGCTAAATAGAGTATAACTCTAAGCAGCAGTAACCAAAAAAACCCAACAGATGAAAATTACACCTAAAACTTGATACCTCCTTATAAATAAGTCAGTATTTGCTCTTCACTTGAAGTAGGGATTTCTAAAATCAGTTTTCCCAATTTATTAGTCCTAGCATAGCCAGACCCAGAGAAGACTAGCACACCAATGACCTTATCTGAATCACCATAACAACTGCAGCATGCAGCCAAATGAAAATCTAAGAGCATTGTTTGTCTTTCAGCACTAAGAACTATTTATTATTTAAGTAACAATTGAATTCAAATTACGAGCTTTCTCCATTTTTGCACAGCAGAGCCAACAGATCAGGATCTGCAAGCTGAAGAGCCCATGCACATAACAATAAAGCCTATGCAGTAATATCAAGACCAGAGTTTTAAATATACGTTATACATTTATATAAATACGAATATTTGTAACAACTATGCACAATACATGCATATATGCATACAAAAAATATATATGAAGAATACAGATAATACATACTTACATAAATATATTTTAAAATGCACTATATACACAAATAGCAACACCAAAAGAAATCCCTGTATTACAAGGAGGCAGGGCATAGTTGTTTCTATCCTTTCAGCTCCTGAAACTGGTACTTCCTCATATTTCCATATTGCTAAAGCCATAGAGTGGCCACTTACACAAGTTCTAAGGCACCACTGGTAGGCACAACATCACCATTCAAGTTTGCTTCAAAACTCTGACTAGGTTAGCAAAGTTCTGACTCTTACTGAGGCCCTTAAAAGATAAAATAATCTGGAACACCAAAACCTGTGTTTTCAATGTCATGCTAGCATGCATTCTAGACACTCTTTACAATTATTTAACACTTTATTTTTACAGTCATAGAGTTCAAGCCCTACATAAATACTGTGCTTTGGAAGTTTGACTCTTATTAGTCTCTTCGAAGAAAGAGGGAAGAAACAACAACAAAAAAACCCCACACTCCTCCCAGAAACGGAACTTAATACTACTGCAACCATTCCAGCCAAGGGGACTTGCTAGGGAATTCCATGCCATCAAGACAAGATTCATACCATTACAGAAAGCAAGAATTCTTAGAGGATGAACTCTGGCAAGAGAGAGCAGCTTCCCTGATTAAACGAGCGAGGGCATCCCAATCCCTACCCCTAACAAAGATGTCTGTCCAACACAGCAGCCAGTGGAGACTGGGGTCAGCAGCAGCCAATTGTTCACCCACAGATCGGCTCTAAATGCCCATCTTGGGAGCACACCGAGCCACAAGGACTGCAGCATTTCCCCTCTCCAGGGACAGCACCCAGACCTCACACCTGAGACTCAGACATGCAACCTTTCCTCAGCCCTGCTCCAGGCCCGGGTTCCCAATAGCAAGGAGCTGGCAACTAGTTGACAAATGATACACTGGATCCACCTTCCCCTGGGAAAATGCGAGGACCAGGACAGCAGGCAGGCTTCTAGGCACTTTGACTCACAGGTTTAGAAATAGCCATTGTGTGTCACTCACCCAACATCTACTGCTGAACCAATGTAGCCCAAGCGAGCCAAAAAGCATTCAGGCTCTTTGCCACAGGATATCTGATGGGCCCAGAATTGCTCTTAGTGAATTTGCTCCTTCCTCACTAGTTTCAACATCAGAATTACTCCTGAGAGCCAGCAAATCTGGTTCACTATCACATATGAGGCTGAGAAGGTGCACAAGCACAGAAACATCATGAAGCACAGAACAGAGTCTGCTCTCGGTAACCCCAAGGAAGCAGGCAGGCAGCTCCGTGTCCTGACCCCCAGCATGCTTTCACATCTTCTGCCCACGACTTTCTTTGCTTTTAGAAACAGCATGCTTCCTAGGTGTATCAATTCAGCACCTCATACCAGCTATAAGATGGATTACCAAAATTAGTCACAGATCATCAAGTCGGACAATATTAGCACAGGGAACACAAAGTCAAGCCTTGCAAGTTCCAATTTACTCCTGCTGGAGTGACCTCCGTTCAGTGATTTTACAGCTTTAAACCTCCCTCTATTCTACATGTATGTAAATTATGTTGTCACCTCAAGTGCCAAGAGCCCAAGCCACTATTTGAAAACATTCTGAAATAGGTAAATGAAAGGTGCAGCAGAATACAGAAATATATGTTTTAGTGATTTGGCATTCATTCATTTATTCAAGAGAAAGGCTGAGATTCCTGGCACAGGATATTTAAATAATTAAATTAAATTTAAACTACTCAGATGTTATGACATATACAAAGATGTTATGACACATGCAAAGAACAGACAAATCATAAGATGAAAGTTAAGTATGATGACTATGGGAAGCATTACATAGCTGCAAATGGGTGTTTAGGAACCTTCCCTCAACTTGCATATCAGTGCAACTATAGAAAAAATATCCAGTATGGAATCCTTCCTTCAGTATTGAATACTTCACTTCCCAGGCAGGACTGCACAGAAGCGACTGCAAGATTACCAAAGTACAGGGTTCTTTGAAAAACTAAACAAATAAACAAAATCAAGAAACATACAAATCAACCATACCCTGAAGTTTTCCTTGAACACAGAACACTAAGTATTACGGAAGTGGATTAAACAGTTACGCAAAAAATTGAACTCATCATTAACTCTACACAAGAGCTCAGAATCTGCAGTATTGTTTACAGAAGTACATGTGTACCAGCAATTCATTGTGTATTTAAAATTATTAGAATGCCATGCCAATTAGAGTAGCCTTACAAATAAAAGCTAAAAGCCTCTTTAAAAGTTACAAACTTTTGAGCATAAAATCCACATATTTTAGACAAAATACTGATCTTTGATACTTGATCTATGTTATGACTAACTTTATTAGAAGATTTCATGCTCATAATGGTCCTTTAAAGTGCTTTAATATTATTAAAGCAGGGAACAAAACCGAGGAATTGTGCTAATGTTTATAGGTTGTCATCAATAGAAATAGGAACAAAGCACTTCAGCTTGATTCCAGCATAGTTCCTTTTCAACTTATTTTTGTTTCTGTTGTTCCATTAACAAGATCTTGTTTAATCACTAGACACGATTATCTATTGCATAATACCTGCATGCTGTGCTCCCCTAAAACAAAGAGACAAGGAATTTAAAGACAACAAAGTACACACTTCACTTGCATGTTTAAGAGCATCAACCACATCTAAGAGAATCACACCAACTACTGGAGTGACAAAGATCAAGAAGGTAAAAAGATAAACCCCCAGTAAGGAGGAGTCTTAGAAGAAAAGCAGCAAACAAAACAGGGACTAAGTCAGGCTGGAAAGTGTTCCCCTGAAACTTCCCACCCACGGAACCTATGGAAGAGAACAACTTCAATATTTCCCTCTTGAAAAAAGGTGCTACAATCAAGAGTGCAGCAGACCTGGAAACATAGGCAGTTTGCAAGAGTTGATAAAAAGTGCAGACTGACCTTGCTCATTCCTTAGACGTCTCCTAATCCTGCAAAGTCAAGCCTAAGTTGCCAACATTTCTGCTTAAAGACACCTGCTTCCTAGGCACCAGTGAAAAAGGCCACGTGCACGGATTGCTCAGGCCATGTCAGGTGCCAATTTCTGCAGATCACAACAAGCACCATCTTCCAGACCTCAAGTATTTGAAGCTTTCAAGTAATGAAGATCACAAACACAATTCAAGAAGAATTCAAGGGCATTCTTCCCTCTCAAGTATTATATTCAGGCTCCTCTCTTAAACTGGGTATTTTATCAGCTGTTTCATTCCTGATCTTAGGTTTCCTGTGCATGCCAGGAAGAAAACCTCTGGTCAGGCAAGAGAGGGCGATTGGTCTTCAAGCACAGTCCACACAAAAACAGTCTCACACAGACAAGCACTCAGACACTACTTTGGAGAAAGAGGACATCACATTTATGTTATAAAGTTCAGTACCTTGAAGATTCTTACAGCAAACTTTAGGATTCTGTGGAATTATGCCATTTGGTATTTACCATAATCTATTCCCATGTCTGTGGGAGTTTGAAATGTCATCCTCTACAGAAGTACAGAGAAGTGGGTCAAGAGGCACTGCCATTATTTCACAGATCAAAGATTCCAGGCAAACAAAATTGACAGGCAGCACGAGCATTCCAGTACACACACGGCACTTCCTCATCTTCCCTCCCACTCACAATTCAATTTTTTTCCACAACACAGTGAGAAATGCATATGTCAAAGAGAGCCAAGAGTAAAGTGGAATAATTTTAAGCTCTTAAGAGGATACATGAGACAATGGTCACCTGCTGCACAAGGTCAGCAGTGATGTGCACAACTGCTCAGGACACCAGTGTGCAGAAAAGCGGGGCCTTGCCCCAAATGAAGTGAGATCCTGTGTGGCCTCACTGATGGTGACATAGGGCCCAAATTCACTCAGATGTGATTAGCTTAGAAGTCTTGCAGCATCAGAAGGTAGGGATTGTTGTGGCAGGTCAGGCACTGCAACAGCAAAAGGACCATGCACTTCCTCAGCAACAAGCCAGGGGGTTTACAGGGACTTGTGTCTAGCTCTCCTACCCTCAAGTTTTTCCAGCTTTGCTGAAATGTTTCCATCCTCTCCTTTACAAACACACCAGTTCTCATTTTAACTTTGCCTTCAAAACTAATTATTTCTAGGGTACTTGTGATATTTTAAGTCTTCCTACACCCTCAGAGACTATTATCTCTCTGCTTCTCCATGCAAATAAAGCTTGGAGACAGAGCTCAAGTGACGGTCACAGCACACGTGATCACAACTGGAGAACTGCACCTCAGGACTTTCAGTCTTCGACCACAACTATAAATCAAAGGTCTTTCCATGTACTTTCAACACAGCTTGCATCTTCTAGTTAAGGTCTGTTCAGGTTATATTTTTGCTAAAGACTTCTATTACAAGGTAGGTAAGGACTTTCCACACTAGTTAATGCTTTCAAAAATTAAAGTGCTGTAAGGCAAATTAGGTGCTTTATCACTCGCTTCTAATGAAACTGTTTCATGATTCTGAAAAAAAGCTTTCCCCTTTTTTGCTCTGAAATCACTAGTCACTCACTACTACAGTTCCTCAAAACTACTGAGGAATTTGTTTTCAGCTGCTCCAGAAGAAAGACACAAATAGTCCTGAAGTCCAAGAGTTACCACCCTACACTGAAGCAGATCAACAGAACCTGCTGCAGTAGATAATGAGTTAAGCAGCTAAAGAAACTCCAAAACACATAAGACCATTTCTATGGCATATTTCCCTTATTGTCACTTTGTGCCCCCATGGTTTTGAGCCTTGAGTCCTACAGAGCCTGAGAAGTGTGTAGAGCTCCTACTGCACCAAAACTGTGTGTTTTACATTGATGGGCAGGAGTTTGAGCAACTACATACGAAGAAGCACTGTGTTTGCTGTTACTTTTTTCCTCCTCTTATCCACAGCAAACAGGGATGAAAAAAAGAATTTTTAATGTTTGTCATTTCATTTCAGATGCATGAACACCATGACTGAATGAATACTGCCCATGAGTTCTGCCCACTGCGGGATATTTACTATTTAATGACTCACTGAGGAGGGTTCCCACAATAAGTCAGCCAGCGCATACTAAGCCAAGAAACCAGTCACCATTCCTGCTTCCTGCCAATTGCCATTCCCTTCCTTAATGGGCCTGTTGAACGTGTGTCAAATACTAGGTGGACCTAGCAGTTTGCAGCCAAGTTTCTCCTCTCATTCTCTGGACGTTCTGCCATGACTACCTCTAATCCTTAGCAAAACAAGACAGCAAGCACTTTTTGCGTATCTCCTTGGAGTCACAGTTCAACTCAGTAACTAAGGGACCCAAAGAAACAGGATGGCAATCTGCTCATGCAGACAAACAAAAGCCTGCGAGTTCTCCAAAAGCTTACTCCATGCTTGCTAGAGAAAACTCCTCCCAATGTGTTCATAATTTTTAGTGCTTTACTTTTCAGATAACAAAAAGCCTTCAGGACAGTGAGTGGCAACTCCCAAGCTTTTAACAACTGCCTGGGTAACTGGATCCCCAGACTTAACAATGTACATATGGCAAAATTCCACTTCGTCTCTTACATTCCAGCAAAAAGACCCCCAATTAAACAGTCACCCCTTGAAAGGAGCATGAGGAACAATTGTGGCACTCATACTCCCAATCCAAAGACACACAGATATTCTCTGACACTCCTTCTCTTTCAAAAATGAATGCATATGGATTGTTTTTCAAGTCTGTAAAAGAAAAAGATATTCCTATACATTTCCAAACTGTACACCAAAGCCAAAGCTTCAAGTGATGAAGCTTCAGAAGCAAAGGCAGCTAATAAAAGAACCTAGCATCAAGAAATCCATAGAAAATCCTAACTCCACATGCATTTCCTAGTAAGACTACAGAGAAAAGAGGTGGGAACAGAAACTGAAAAGAGCCTTCTCAGGCAAACCAGGTTGATTCCTGTTAGGACAGGCAGCCTAGCTCTATGATCTTTCAATCTTAAGCTTTCCAAATTCACTCTGAGTGATGTCCATTCGAGCACTGCTGTAGACCTTTGCTTTTCTGGGCTTCACAGTTTCAGGTATGCAGTCTGCAGCACATGCTCAGACATTTTATATCCACTGGTCCTTGTGCCAACACTCATCTAGATTAAACATCTGGTTTTTAATTTTTAACTTTCCAACAGTTTCTTGGAAAGCAACTACACGTAATGCAGCGTTTCAATTAATACTTCAAAGGCCATTATCAATACTTTAAAGGTTATTGAGAGCAGCCTGAGATCATCACTTCCCTAAATACCTCCCATGCAAAACCAGGACACCTGTGGAGAAGGATTTGGGGGTGGTGGTTGACGAAAAACTCAACACGAGCCTGCAATGTGCACTTTGCATATTGTAGCCCAGAAAGCCAACCACATCCTAAGCTGCATCAAAAGGAATGTGGCCAGCAGGTCAAAAGAGGTGATTCACCCTCACTGGTCTTCTTGTGCCCATGTGTCTGTCCTCTGCAGCTGCCCAGCTGGCCAACAGAAACTGTGAAACAATTACCTCAAAAGTAACCCACCAAAACAAGGCTTGCTTTTTAGTCACCTCAGTTCCCCATTTCAGCTTACCACAACTGTCTCTGCTTACCAGTTGTGAAGAGGCAGGAGAGGAAAAGGGAAGAATGTTCCCGTACCTACAGAGGTGAATACAGCCTCTAAATCTACTTTGTTAGCCTAGCTAGGGAAGCTCTTCTACATCCTCCTTTAATACAGACTGCCCAGGGACTATTTCATCCAGTTCTGGAAGAGAGGATTCAAATCCCTTTCTCTGAAAAGTGGATCACAATTTACATGCATCGATAAACATATTATCACACAACAGGATTGCATACACTGTCATTCTTGCCCTCAAATCATACTACTTTGGTGACATAGCCTTGATCACATGTGGTCTCATTTCTCCTCCAGACATTTCCTCCTGTCAATTCCCAAGTTTATACTGTTATTATTCATTCCTATTGCATAACTTCATAAGGCACCCCATTTTTATCAATCTGGAATTCCTTATTGCCCAGCTCTTGCACGACTTCCCAGTCTTCGTTTGAAATACCGATTCCTCAAGTTTGCTTATCATAGTTCAATTTTATGATGTAAACAATACCAGCACGACTTTGAATCTTGAGAAACGCTTCTTGCAAGTACCTTTCAAACCAATAGTTCCTCTTCTGACTCAAATCTGTTTCTGCTTCCTCTCCTTCATACTACTCTTTACCCAAGTACCAGCTCTTGCACTAATTCTCCTGTATCTCTGCCTTAAAATAAGTGTGATCTGTTATCAAGTTCCCAGCAGATCAGAGCTACTCCATTTCTTTCACAGAGAAAGGAATTCAATCACTTATTCTTACAAAAGATGCAGGTCAGTCAGCCATGATCTCTCTTTAGCAAATGCACATAGGATCCAGTCTACATAGTTTCATGTTGTTAATTAATTCTTTCCTTCAAAAATTCTCTAGAGTCTTGCATACTACTGATGTCAAATTCATTAGGCTACAGCTGTGCTGCTCCTCATCTCCAATTCTTTTAGGAGATGTTCTCCATAGTTCAGTAAAAAATCTGCTAAGTCAGAGGTAGGATACATTTAAAATTAGATTTCTGTTTAGCTTTCTCTTAGGAAGCCTGGCTGGTTGTGGTCCTACTGACTGTCATTCTATTCCAGCAGTTCTTCTCCCTGTGACTCAGCTACCCTGTCCCCTTCCCAAACTGCCTTCCTCTCCAGCTTCTCCAGGTCATTTCTTGAGATAAAGAAAACTTCAGCTCAAAGGTATTCCAACCTAATTTTTGACAACACCTCAAAATGTACTCCAAAATATTTTACTGGCAACAAAATAAAATTCACTGCCATAAATTTATAGTTTGGGGGTTTGCTTGGGTTCTTTGTTATTTTTTTTTCCTTGCATCAACACTGCTTAATTAATACACAAGAAAATTAATACACACTCCAGAAGAACAGAAGAAACAAAAGCCTAGGTCTTTCCAAGATGCCAACAAGGCAAGGGTAAAAATATCTTCCTCCTACAGATACCCAACTAAGGCTCACCTTATAACAGTGTTTGACAAGAAAGTGCTTGATAAATATCACAAACCTCACAACCCAGATGACCTAATTACTTCACAGGAACTGATCCTGTGAACATCCATATGTGAACAGTGCCCAGACACTCTGAGGAGAAAGGATGCATTCGAAAACCATGCACATCTTTCAGAAATTGAGTTACTGCACCTTAGCCTCTGAGGAATTGTGCTCGGACTTTTTGCTGAAGCAATAATTTAATTCTCAGCTACCTTGCATGGAATGTGTTTACATCAGATCAACCCTTGTATAACAATAACCATCACGTTCTTTAGCATCTTGGCAATTTTTACGAAGGCCAAGAACTCGCTATGGAAACAGACTCACTGGAAATCCAACATTATGTCTATCTGCTCTTGTCATAGCAAAGCAACTGTGTGGGCAGCCCAGCTGGGCAACCACATCTCCTGCTTCAAGGGTTAAAAAAAACTAAAACAATCAGAACATAAACCAGCTATGAAATACATGACATAAAATCATTCTACCTTACAGGCCATGTGAAGCATTCAGGCATTTATGAAAGTGGAGAAGAGACAGGCAAAGAAAACTTCAATCTAGGGTGGGCTTGTTACCCTGGGGCTGTTTGGTACAAGATGTACCTGTGAGCACTCAATGATGGGCCGGCAGGGATGGAGGAAGATAGATTAAAACACCATTTGGGGTTTTTTCCTCAGGATTCTCTGTCTGAACGCATTAAGCACGCACGACTCGAAACAGGTACGGTGCCACGGTGCGCGCCGTCGCCCCTCATTCCCGGGGGCTCACCCCGCCAGCCCTCGCTCCGCCTCGCTGCCGGCGGCAGCGGGAATGGAGGCGGGGCGGGAATGGAGACAGCTCCATGACCACGAACTGCTCGGGGCGAGCCGAGTCACG
>VXAX01007629.1:274168-476825 GCA_013399835.1 Leptocoma aspasia
AGCCGAGTCACGGCCCAGCCAGGCATCTCCCGGCCGGGGGAGGCCGCGGCCAAGCGGGGCCTCGCCGGCTCCCAGCCCCTTCTTTACCGCCCCGTGACTGGAGCGAAGCCCCCCCGGCCCCGCAGGACGCGCCCCTCCCGCGGCGGCTCCCGCAGCCGGGCAGGCGCCGCTCGGGGCGGGGGAGGGGACCGGGGGAGGGCCGGGAGGAAGCGCAAGAGCGGAGCGGAGAGGCAGGAGTCGAGGGACATCCGCGCCCCCTCACCTGGCAGCCCTTCTTGTGGTGGAAGCCCACCACCACGATGTGCAGCACCGGGCCCCGCTTCTCCATGGAGCAGCCCGGCGATGGCCGCGCCGGAGGATGCCGCCGTGCCCGGGCTCTCGCTCCGCCCCCCGGGGTCCGGCGGGGACGCAGCCCCAGTCGCCTGCGCTTCCGCACCGCCCGGCCCGGGAGGGCGGGCACGGCCCTCAGCACCGCCCTCCGCCCGGCCCTCCCGGCGCGGGTCGCTGAACTTAGTCGGGGTGGGAAAGACCTCCGCGATCGGCAAGTCCGGGTCGTGCAGATTAGTGGAAGCCCAGAAAGAAGCCTGGGGGTTGTCTCAGTACAGTTTAGTCAGGTTGGTTGCTGAAGGTTAAAACTGAGGAAAAAGTCAAGGTAAGGCTTCTTCCCTTAAGGGGCTAAACCTCCAAAAGGAGGAGGCTCAGGGGGCACCTCATCGCTCTCTACAAGCACCTGAAAGGAGGCTGTGGCCAGGTGCGGGCCGGTCTCCTCCACCGGGCCTGCAGTGAGAGGGCAAGAGGGAATGGCCTTAAAATGAGACAGGGGAGATTCAGATTACATATTAGAAAAAAAAAATTCAGTGTTACTGTGGTCAGGCATTGAAACAGGCTGCCCAGGGAGGTGGTGGAGTCACCATCCCTGGGATGTTTACAGGGCACCTGGATCTGGATGATGTGGGTTAGGTGTTACAGTGGCAGTGCTGGATGGACACGTGGATTGGATGATCCTAAATGTCTCTTTCAACCTTGATGATGATTCTATGATTCTATAAACATGTCTTAGCATACCCTGGAAAGAAGGCAGTTCAAAGACTTGTCCGAGACCACGGGCAAATTTAGTGTGAGAGAGAAAAAACAATTTTAAAAAACTGTATCTTACTGCACTCACACCATGCTCCCTCTTTAACACCTTTGTTGTGAGTCAATTCTGATTGCTTGAATCAACAGCAGTTGGTAGAGGCTGTACTCTTAATAATTAAGATTCTCTGTGGAAATTGGAGGAAGATAATCTTTTTGAAAGAGCTATGAAAGAATAGTGCTTTAAGAAAATCTCATCACTAACACAGTACCCAGGGGCTCAAATTACAACAATACGGCATGTAATCACATATTGTTTTTCAGCTTCAACAGAAGTGCTGTTATAGAAAACATATACTGCAGGGAACACAGGATAAGATACAAGGAGCAATCCTTCTGGCAAAGGAATGGTTTCTTATTAGTATTAGCCTGTAACTGACAGCTTACTGTAATTGAAAAAAAAAAATCGCATGCAATATTGGCCATTATCTCCTGCAGTAATAAGATATCCCCCAAAAGATGCATGTGAGTGTTTACAGTTAATTCCCATTTCATTCAGGAAACTGCAGTCTGGCATCACTCTTGCTGTTATGGATTATGCATTATAGAGGCATCTCAGTGATACTGCTGGATAATGGTGGCTTATGGCTTCTCTAAATAGATTATTAGATTTTTTTTTTCTGCTTGAAATTCTCTTTCCTGCTAAAGCAATAAAAATGTTGAACTGACAGCATCAGTCTAGCCTAGGAAAACGAACTAGTTGACATAATCTGTGTTTTCAGTTCACACGGTGTGAATTTATAAGAAAGAAAGGCAAGTGAGAGCTGCTATGAAACAGCTCTCAGAAAAGTCTCAGAATTTTCCTAAGGGAATTTTTTTTCTCCATGCACAGCTAACAAATAGCAATGAAAACTCAGCCCTACAGTTCTTCTATTACTCAGAGACTTTGCTTAAGAACCACCAGCTATGATATCATTACCATAGTAATAGTAATTTGTTAGTCATTCTTCAAGACATAGCAATAAGGCAGAGTTCTCAGCTTATGTGCAGTGAGATTTCTAGAGATGGATAACCTTTCCCTGGGCAGTAAAGTAGTTTATGTCTGGAAGCAACAACAGAGCAAAGCAGTGCCCATGGCAACTGATAGCTCCCCTCTAGTTGTTAGTTATAGCCCAGCTTCCCAAAGATCAAAGCTCTGAATTTGTGGAGACAAGCATGTGAATAAAAAAGAAATGTCCTTTGCTTTCTGTTGAAGAAAAGCATAGATGAAACCCTGGCACGGATCTGAGGTTTGTATCTAATTTCCTCTGGATGGCAAGCTCACTTCGTGTTTGCAGTATGTTTTCTTTGTAGCTCTTATGCAAAATGAATGCAGTAATTCCCCTAGAAAGTTAAAATAATATATTTTTTTTGCAGTCAACAAGACCAAATGTAATTGTATTTGAATTGTACATTTAATTGCATTAGGGCACCATGATGGAGGAGTGTTCCAAAGGCAGTGTTCCAAACAGGCTTCCCCATGGAAAATACTGTATTTGATCCTGTGGGAATGATGATGTCATTCTCATGAGATTGATAGGACTCTCAAGCGTGCAAGCAAAAGAGGGGAGCTTGGATTGTTAGGGAAGGTTTGCAGACACAAATGCAATGTATCTTCTCCTGCAACTTTAAAGAGGCTTAGATTTGGATGGCAGAAACATTGCTCTCAAATCCTGGCTGTTCTCCCCACACAAATAATCTCTTGTCCTGACCACTGTTGACATTTTCACTGCCCTGGGGTCCTCACTCACTTTGGCTGGAAGGGTCTGCAGACCTCTAACTCCTGCTTCTTCAGGTTGGATGAGACACGTTTGAAGAAGATAACTGGTCAGCATTGTTTGCTTATAAAATACTGGTTGTGAATAGTAAAGCAGAGATCTGTTCCAGTGGGTTGTGAGGGGAGCAGAGAGAAGCTTGAGACCCCAAGTGCAGCTGTTAATTATTTGTGAAGTAGACACTGCTCTTTGGGGCCCTGATCCAAATGCTCTCACTCCAAATACTAGCCATGAAAGGTGATAATTTTGTTTGTAATTCTGTGCTGTTTTCCTCAGAACCCCATTTCTGCCCTGGGGTCCTTTGTGGAAGCTCTGGAGGCTGGCAACAGCAAGCACAAAAACTCTTATCACAACCTAATGCACACTGCAGTTGTGACATGGATGGTCTGTTATCTCCTTTTCTCCTTTTCAAGACTGACACAGCACTAAGTACAGGAGACAGCTAAAGCCAGACAACACTGACAGGAACAGATTGAAGGCTTAAACAAAAAGAAATAATGAGCATATGGTAGATTCCCACAGTGGTTGTCAAGACAGACAACAAATATCTTTGAAGGTGGGCTAGAGAAATTGAAAGCAGACAAATTCCAGAATGATGATCAACCACTACAGTCTGGGTTTGGCTGGCAGTTCAGAAAGTTGCCGGTCCTCTCAGTGGAGAGGGTAAATGGTAGTGAAAGCTCTAACTGTCCAGGATACACATGTATCTCATTCTGTTCCTTTTCTTACTACTGGTTATTGCCACAACCAGAAAAGGAAACAAAATGCTTTTTAGTCTGATCCTGTGTGACAGCTTTTTGGCGCCTGTTATTAGTTTCATCTTTTCCCAGCATCTCATTTGCCCTTGGTCCCTGCATTGGCAGAAGCGTAGGGGGAAAAGGTATCAGTGAAAGGGAGGTTCATCTGTTCAGTGTTTTGCCCTTGGCCATTCAGGGATTGCTCTTTTTGTGGCTGGTACTTGAAAACATGCACTTCTGTTCTTTTGTGTTTCATTTCGCTGGGGTCTCTTCGCTAATGCGTGTGCAGAAGCAGCCAAGGTAAGCACTTCCAGGTGCAGGGATCTTTGCAGTACAGACAGATGAACCCAGATCAGCAGAAGCTGAGGCTGTTACTGCTGCTCAAGCCTTCTGGAACATTCAGTCATTTCATTCATGCACAGTCATTCCAAGATCTGTAACTAGGAACTGTTGAAGAAGAGGAATGAGAGAAACTCATGGTTGAACATGTTTTGGCCCAACCAAATGCCAACACTCTTGGCATGATGTCTGAGTACCTTAGATGGGCTATACAAAATCCCCATAAAAGTTGCCAGTCAACACACTGGTGGCAACGTGTCTTGGTAACACTTTTTCTGCACAGCTTGCTGAGGAACCTGAGGAAGTGATGCTGCCAGCACGTACCATGTGGTAGAGCAGAGGAGCAAGCTCACAAGGCAGAGCACAGCTCCTGACAGGTCTTTTAGGCCAGTTTCAGATACTGTAGAGCTGCTTATGCTCAGGAACAATCTTTGTGTGTATGGTCTGTCTTTCTGCACTCCCTTGATTGCCACATGGATGTTGTTTTCTGTTCTGAGGACAGACCTGGATGCCCTTCCCTGCGGGCATGCTCCAGGGCCTTCTGTAAACATGTCCTGAGTCTCCTGTCTTGAATGTAGACTCCACCTGTGACTTGTGTTTACTGAAACAGATTTGGAACGAGTCAGGTTTTATCTGTCTCAAGAGTTGATCCAGACAATTTTGATGGAATTTTGTCACTTGTTCCTGATTGTGTCTGAAGTAAATAGAAATTAGGTTATATTTGCCACCAATACAGCTGCCTACTGAAAATGGCCCATTAATCCTAAATTGGTCACTGCTGCTTTTAGGGCCATTAGTTAATGAAAATGCACTGCAGGCTGTAGTCAGTAAGATAAATACAATGTTGAGGAATGGAAATTGCAACGGATGCCATTTTTCCCTCTCAAACTGTGGAAGAAGAGCAGTTTTCCCTTGGGGCTACTCTGCTCCGGAAAGTGCCTGGATGGAACAGCTGCCCAAGTGCAGCAGCCCTCCTGCCTGTGTGTGTTCTAAACAGCCTTTTCCCAGCTTGCTGCTTCCTGGTCTGTTAAGTCATTTAGCTGTGTCATTCCAGTGCACTGCTTTCATCACTTGTCTGGATATGGAAGGTGATACCGGCTTTTGAAGTGTCCACTGGTGTCATGGGAGAAGGCTTCTTCCTGTCCGTAATGGGACAGATACAATGATCAATATTTCCTCTGTCTGTGGCTCACTAATACTGCATCTCTGCTGTGACAGATCTGGTTTCCTGCAGGCCTTGAGGACAATTAATGGACGAAATCCATAATTTCAGTGTTTACTAACTTTTACTCCTTTTACTTATACTGGAAATCCCAAGCTCTGTCAACATTACTTTTGTCTTCTCCTTAGGTGCAATCAGGGTCCGATACATCTGGGCCACCTGCAACAGGATAGACTTTTTCCATACACTCAGCTGATGGATGCCAGATTATTTTTCTGCATTTTATAAACTTTTTGGGTGACCCAGGTGAAAGACTCTGGAGACAGTTATCCCACCTGGAGTACTGCATCCAGCTCTGCAGTCTCCAGCACAGGAAAGACATGGACCTGTTGGAGTGAGTTCAGAGGAGGACCACCACGATGATTAGAGGGATGGAGCACCTCCCCTGTGAGGAAAGGCTGAGAGAATTTGGGTTACTCAGCCTGGAGGAGTCTTTGGGGTGCCCTAATTATGGCCTTCCAGTACCTGAAGGGAGCCTACAAGTTTTTGTAGTGACAGGACAAGGGAGAATGAGTTCAAACTGAAAGAGAGTAGGTTTAGATTAGTTATTAGGAAAATACTCTTCACTGTGAGGACGATGAGGCACTGTGAGGGTGATGGAACAGGTTACCCAGAGAAGTTGTGGATGCCCCAGTCCTGGGAGTGTTCAAAGCTGGGTGGGGCTTTGAGTAACCTGGTCTAGTGAAAGGTGTCCCTGCCCATACCAGTGGGGTGGAACTAGATGATCTTTAAGGTCCCTGTCAACCCAAACCATTCTGTGGTTCTGAGTTGTCCTGCTGACATGCTAATGCTTTGCAAAAATCCCTGTGTGAAAAACGTCATTCACTTGTGTTTAAAATATTAAAAGTTTAATAGTAAAACACTGAGGTAATACAAATTTGGACAATCAAGGTGAGGACAATAAGAGACAATAAAAAGCAAAGAATTACAGATGTCTGGGTGCTTCTCTCTCTGGAAAAGCACAAAGCACTCACAAGGGACTGACCTTTAAAAATAATAGCCTGTTGCATATTCATATTTCTTCATACATGATTTAAACATTCTTCTCAAACAAAGGGTGTCTTCTGTTTAATTTCTGCTCCCCGTCTCATCGCGTAAATCAATTTCTTGGCTCCGGAGAGTCTACAAAGGTAGAGATAAGGAGGCAAAAATTCTTTTCTCGGGATTTTTGGTGTCTTGTTGTTATCTTTATGCGAAGGATTTCTTGGTTATCTTATCCATTCCTTGAGTTAGTTATAAAAAGTATCTTACATCACATAGTTTCTATTCTAATATTATGCCTTAGCCAAAAAAACTACATTTAAAAGACTAATATAGCACTACAAAAATTAATACAACATAACTTTCCAACATAACAGATATAGTATTCATGATAATATTTGCGAAGAGCCAGTCATATAATATGCATTTTTCACACGTGTTTAGTGAAAAAGCCTTTGGAGAAAAATCTTAGGTGGTGTAAATAACCGTGGGATATTTCCCATCGCGCCTAACTGCCCCTACCGCTTCAGCAGCTCACGGCTACACAGTGCAGTTTTCCAAATTGCACCCGAGCACGTAGGAAATACACAGGTAAAAGTTCAAAACAAAACAAAACCAAAAAAAAAAACCTCTTTTAGCTGGTTCCGCGGCGCGCGGGTCACGTGGGCGCGCCGCCGCCAATCGGAGCGCGCCGCGGGCGCTCGCGAGGCTTCAGTCTCCATGGCAACGCTGGGCCCGCAGCCGTCCGAGCGCCGGCGGAGCGGCCGCCATGGTGAGTAGCGGGAGGGGGCCCCGCCCGGCATTCCCGCTGCATCCCGGCATTCCCGCTGCATCCCGGCATCCCGGCACGGAGGAGCTCCGCGTGGGGCGGCCGACCCGCAGGCGGGGCAGGGATGCGGCCTGTCGTCATGCGGGAGCCGCTCGGGGCAGCTGCGGCCGCCGCCTGCCCTTCTGGGCATCCCTGCCGTCGCGGCGGAGACTCCCAGGGCTTGGGGGTTTTGCGGGATCCGGTGGCCAGGTGGCTTATCTGCGTATCAGCGTGGCTGACTCGGAGATCACGAGTGGCCTGTACTTATGTGTTTATTTACTAGTGTAATTTCCTTTCTGTCTGTAATGAATAGAAGCTTTTCAACTAAAAAAAAATCTCCAGCAACAGCAAAGAGAACATTAATTTAGCTTGCCATACGATCCCTCATCTGCAGTGTGTGGGACTTCGTGGGCGACATCGGGCTTGCAGCCACACTATAAGAGCTGGTTTTATTTAGTGCTGGTGCTGCTTCCTCGGCTGCATTTTGTTTCCAGAGTGTTGATTGTTCATCTAGGTGTCCCAGGATAGCATTGTCACTGGAGCTTCCCTAAGGGCAAGGTGATCAGATGAACTGTTTTGTCTGAGTTACTACATTGCTGTCTCTTCCCAACATCAGCCAAGCTAAAAAGTACACAGTAAATTAAATGGACCTGCCTTTGCATCCGCTCTCCAGGGACTGTGGTGATAAACTCCCACTCGTGCCCTGTTGTGTCTCCTTGTCACTCCTGCTATCTGCATGAGCAGTGTAGTTCTGATGTGATTGCCCATGTCAATAATTATTTGAAATAGAGGCACACATAAAAGGGTTACTTAGCCAGGTCTAAAATTACTTCCTTCTTAATTTGCCCTGGCCATATTTGTTTCTGGGCAATAGGCTGTTGAGAAACAAATTCAGGTTATCACTTAAGATCTCCTTCTTCATCAAAAACAGCATGGCCAGCAGGTCGAGGGAAGTGATTCCCCCCTCTGCTCTCATGAGACCCCATCTGGAGTGCTGCATACAGTTCTGGTGTTTCCAGCATAGGAAGGACATGGAAGTGTTGGAGCAAGTCCAGAGGAAGGACAGGAAGCTGACAAGAGCACTGGAGCACTTCCCCTATAGAAACAGAAAAGTTGGGGATGTTTAGCCTGGAGGACAGAAGGTTGTGGAGAGACCTCATAGCAACCTTCCAGTATCTGGAGGAGGCCTACAAGGAAGCCAGAGAGGGGCTCTTCGTCAGGAACTGCAGCCATAGGACAGGGAGTAATTGCCACTAATTGAAAGAGAGTAGGTTTAGATTAGATATACAGAGAAAAACCTTTATTGTGAGGGTGGTGAGGCACTGCAACAGGTTGCCCAGGGAAATTATGGGTGTCCCATCTCTGGCAGTGTTCAAAGCCAGGTTGGATGGAACTCTGAGTAACCTCGTCTAGTGGGAGGTGTCCCTGCCTGTGGCAGGGAGTTGAAACTAGATAATCTTTAAGGTTCCTTCTAACAGAAACATTCTGTGATTTTATGATTCTGTGAGAAATCTCAAGAGTTTACATAAAAAGTAACAAACATAACATACTTTCCTCTGGGCTTTTTGTTAGTACATCTATGGAAGATACATCATTCAGCTACATTATGCATGTGTAATGTAATACCAAGATATATTTATCCAAGAGCTTCGTCTCCTGTACAGTCCTTCTTGTTCTGATCCTCTGATTGCCTCTGTCTCTCTGATTTTGTGTGACTTTTTTGAGATTACTTGAGCCCTTGCTTCTAAGTACTAGAGCTTTCTCACCCAGTTATCAGAGGTGCATAGGGATTCGACATACGAAAATACGGTTGTTTTTCATCATGCTAGTTAGCATGCTAACCCTGTGAAAGCAATCACAGAAACTAGTCAGAAGGCAAGTATTCACAGTAGTTATGCTCATTTTTCCTTGTGTTTGTCTTTGTGCTTGTATCCTCCTCCGCAGGCAGAGCTGGGCATTAATGAACACCACCAGAACGAAGTGGTCAGCTACATGCGCTTCGCTCGTTTCAAGCGTGGCATGTGTCTCAAAACGGTGGATTCTTGTTTCCAGGACCTCAAGGACAGCAGGTGCTGTGTGGGGTGGTTCTGAGCAAGAATAAAGTAAAATATGCTAGCAGCAGTGGCAGGTTTGAATACTTTATGGGGCGACTTTTCTCTGTTTAGGTTTGTATGTTCTTGTATTTTCCAGAAGTTACGAGTCAAATGCTTTTGAACCCAAGTTCGTCAAATTCTTAGGGATTAACAGACATATTGACAGCATGGCATTGCTTCATATCTTGCTTCTTATATGTAAATTCACTGCAAGGCTGTAGCTGAATTGATATTTGTGATTTTAATGATTTAAAGAGAAAATTCAAATACAGTAACCAATTAGTAATACTGTGGTCATCTAATAACGACTGACAACGGATGTTTTTAGAAAACGTTGCATTATATGAGTGGTACCTGTGTAGTGAGATCTCATAACAAGGCAGAATTGTTACCTGTATCATACCTGACTCATCTTAGCCTCTCTGTTTAGACTTGTTGAAGAGACCTTCACAGTTGATGAGGTGATAGACATGCTGGATGGACTGCAGAGTGTTGTACACAGTGAAGTGGAGTCAGAGCTCATAAACACAACTTACACCAACGTTTTACTTCTGCGGCAGCTCTTTTCACAGGCTGAGAAATGGTACCTGAAGTTACAGACAGATGTCTCAGACTTGGAAAATCGGTAACAGCTATTGGACTATACTTGCAACAATAAGAAAACGTCAAAGTGTTGACTATTTACATTTTTGTCCTAGCCATAGAATTCTATTCTTTTATTATTGTATCAATGATAGGTTAACTTCAGTGTTTCCATCTATAAAATAGCAAGATACAAAATAATTTCAAGCTTGTGAGCAAGATGCTTTATTAGTAATAGTCTTGCTTGAATTAATTATTTAGGAGCAGGTGGCTGGACTCAGTTAAAAAGCCTTTGTTGTCTGGTTAGATTATATTTTACTTAAGGATGCTAAATCTATTGTAATGCATGTATCATGCCAGTGCATGACATGATCTGTTGCATTTATGGTATTTGTGTAGGACTTCATCCTGTACTTCTAACAGAAATTTTACATGCAAGAAAAAGCATAGCACCAGCCTGGTAAAGCATAAAATTTCATAGTGTAGCTCTTAGTAAAGAAATACCTCCTTATATTTTTCTTTGGTAAATAAATGCCTCCCTTTTTTTTTTTTTTTTAAGTGAATTATTGGACCAGGTTGCTGAGTTTGAAAAGTCAGAATATACGTCTTCAAACAAAAAGGTAGAATTTATTTTAATCAAATCATAATCAAATGTCATGTGGAGTAATGACAGATGTTTAAAATGCTTAGTATTGACTCTTTGTGCTTAAGAGAAAACCAAAACCCCATCTTTTTTTTTTTCAAAACAGTCTTTGAAACTCACCAAAAAGTCACATTTTGCATTTTGGCACCAAGGTTCCCTCTGAAGTGCCTTGGCTGTTTCCAGAGTGCTGTTCTGCACTTCTGGGGTGGGCCTCACACACCTCGTCCCAAGGTCAGCCAGACCAGGGANAAATGAAAAAATTATTTGGAGCTTTGAAAATACTTTTTACTCTTACAATCACTCAAATATTATGTTTTCCTTACTCCTTTGTCTTTTGGTTGCTGCAGGATTGTTAGTCTTCTATAGCACCACGTTTGCAATACTTCCATGTCTTTATGTGGTATCTTTGTTTAACTTAAGCTCATAGTGAAGTCCATAACTTAGGAGCCAAGGAGGCAGTAAAAAATTAACTTGAAATAAAAGGTTGTTCATTTGCTTTACAAAAGGTAGCTGAATTGACTATCAGTAGTTATTTTACAGGCTAAAGGAGTACTTTTCTTCCCCCTAGAAATCTGTATAATTAAATTTTTTCACCTTTATTATTTCTTTAGTCCACTGCAGATCCCATTAAACCAAAACTTGCTCCATTAAATGACACTGGGTCAGAGCTGCTAAACAAGGTAAGAACTTGACTATTCCTGCAGTTGTGGTCATGCAGGTCATGCATTCTGCTTATGCAAATGAACTGAATAACTGTACAATAATGTTTGTATAACGTGTCTGTCACTATAGAGACATCATGATAGTGTATCCCAGAATGTAAAGTAAAATACTAGTAAATTGATAAACGTGGTAAAGCATCACAAATTTCTTGTGCGGTTATGATCTCTAACATGTAGCACAATATCAACCCTTCTTTTGCATTTTGGTCTTTGTAGTAATTTTTTTCCATTTAATGGAGTCAAATAGTAAATTAATTCCATGCAGCTAGCTGGTGTTTCAACCAAGAAATAAATTAAAATATGCAGCTGGCTGAAATTATTAGGTTATTGAACATTTTATGTATCACTTGAAATCAATCTCATTACACCCACTCTTGTTTTGTAAGTTGGTTAAACTTCTCCTGAAAAAACAGGCACTTAAAGAATTTGGAATTTACTGGTTTTGAAAACATCTGATTTCTCACTTGCTAAACATTTTAAGAATTACAAAACACTTTCTAGTACTTAATATTATCAATAGCTTTTATTAGGTGTTGTACTCATTTCATTCAACTGAACTTTTCTAAATGTCACACTTCTTACAATACCCTTTTAAGTTTTTGACAATCAAGGTAGTTAGCAAGGAGTTTTATTTTCTGTCTTCTGTCCTGCATTCCCAAAATGATGTGTTGAGTACAATGTATGTCTCAAATTGTTGTTACTCACTACAATAATTAAAGCAATCAAGAATTCAGACTTGTATTTTGCTTATAGGTTAATGTAGTTCTCTTTCAAAAATAATTTCAAGATCATAATAGTTTTTCTTGAATATGTACATCTGTTGTCTTTTTTTTTTTCTTTCCTCAATAATTCGAAGTTCATGTGGTGAATTTACTCTTACTGATAAAACATGGGTATTTCCCATGGGTAATTTACTCTTACTGATAAAACATGAGTGTTTCCTGTGACACAGAACAGGATATGCAGTAACCTGGTATTTGTCTCTTTGGAAAAGGAATTGCAGATAATTGCCTGTTGATTGAAAATATGAATTATGAGCAACAATGAGACTTGCATCCCTGAACATGCAATTTTTTATCATGAGTCTTGATGCTAACAAGATACTGATCTCAATAATCTCAATGCAGTAAAGCATGTTTTTGAGTGAACAGCTCTATATGTTACAGTAGAATTGGAGACTTAAATTGCTTTCTCACTGAGGCAAAACCCACAATAAATTAATGAATTATTGATTTCTTATGAAGGCCATTTTTATAAGCATTTAGGATCTCTTTTGCTTTCATAAGTTATGGAGTGTATTTTCTTCCCTGAAATATTTGCAAAATCCAAAATGGCACCAGGGTGTTCACAAACATTTTCTTGTTCTTTAACCCAAAGACAGTTGCTCATCTCCAAGAAGAAAANCTGGGGTGAGACTGGGACATCTGCTTGTCCCAACATGGACCCAAGAGCTGAGAAGATTGCACAGTACAGATATCACTCTAGCTTGTCTTGCATGAATATGGTTGCACCTTATTTGGTTTGTAGCATAAAGGTGTACTTCTATACATTATATTGTATTTATATATATATATATATATATATATGTTATTTTTAATACCTTAAATGAAAAAATTATTTGGAGCTTTGAAAATACTTTTTACTCTTACAATCACTCAAATATTATGTTTTCCTTACTCCTTTGTCTTTTGGTTGCTGCAGGATTGTTAGTCTTCTATAGCACCACGTTTGCAATACTTCCATGTCTTTATGTGGTATCTTTGTTTAACTTAAGCTCATAGTGAAGTCCATAACTTAGGAGCCAAGGAGGCAGTAAAAAATTAACTTGAAATAAAAGGTTGTTCATTTGCTTTACAAAAGGTAGCTGAATTGACTATCAGTAGTTATTTTACAGGCTAAAGGAGTACTTTTCTTCCCCCTAGAAATCTGTATAATTAAATTTTTTCACCTTTATTATTTCTTTAGTCCACTGCAGATCCCATTAAACCAAAACTTGCTCCATTAAATGACACTGGGTCAGAGCTGCTAAACAAGGTAAGAACTTGACTATTCCTGCAGTTGTGGTCATGCAGGTCATGCATTCTGCTTATGCAAATGAACTGAATAACTGTACAATAATGTTTGTATAACGTGTCTGTCACTATAGAGACATCATGATAGTGTATCCCAGAATGTAAAGTAAAATACTAGTAAATTGATAAACGTGGTAAAGCATCACAAATTTCTTGTGCGGTTATGATCTCTAACATGTAGCACAATATCAACCCTTCTTTTGCATTTTGGTCTTTGTAGTAATTTTTTTCCATTTAATGGAGTCAAATAGTAAATTAATTCCATGCAGCTAGCTGGTGTTTCAACCAAGAAATAAATTAAAATATGCAGCTGGCTGAAATTATTAGGTTATTGAACATTTTATGTATCACTTGAAATCAATCTCATTACACCCACTCTTGTTTTGTAAGTTGGTTAAACTTCTCCTGAAAAAACAGGCACTTAAAGAATTTGGAATTTACTGGTTTTGAAAACATCTGATTTCTCACTTGCTAAACATTTTAAGAATTACAAAACACTTTCTAGTACTTAATATTATCAATAGCTTTTATTAGGTGTTGTACTCATTTCATTCAACTGAACTTTTCTAAATGTCACACTTCTTACAATACCCTTTTAAGTTTTTGACAATCAAGGTAGTTAGCAAGGAGTTTTATTTTCTGTCTTCTGTCCTGCATTCCCAAAATGATGTGTTGAGTACAATGTATGTCTCAAATTGTTGTTACTCACTACAATAATTAAAGCAATCAAGAATTCAGACTTGTATTTTGCTTATAGGTTAATGTAGTTCTCTTTCAAAAATAATTTCAAGATCATAATAGTTTTTCTTGAATATGTACATCTGTTGTCTTTTTTTTTTTCTTTCCTCAATAATTCGAAGTTCATGTGGTGAATTTACTCTTACTGATAAAACATGGGTATTTCCCATGGGTAATTTACTCTTACTGATAAAACATGAGTGTTTCCTGTGACACAGAACAGGATATGCAGTAACCTGGTATTTGTCTCTTTGGAAAAGGAATTGCAGATAATTGCCTGTTGATTGAAAATATGAATTATGAGCAACAATGAGACTTGCATCCCTGAACATGCAATTTTTTATCATGAGTCTTGATGCTAACAAGATACTGATCTCAATAATCTCAATGCAGTAAAGCATGTTTTTGAGTGAACAGCTCTATATGTTACAGTAGAATTGGAGACTTAAATTGCTTTCTCACTGAGGCAAAACCCACAATAAATTAATGAATTATTGATTTCTTATGAAGGCCATTTTTATAAGCATTTAGGATCTCTTTTGCTTTCATAAGTTATGGAGTGTATTTTCTTCCCTGAAATATTTGCAAAATCCAAAATGGCACCAGGGTGTTCACAAACATTTTCTTGTTCTTTAACCCAAAGACAGTTGCTCATCTCCAAGAAGAAAATGAAAAATTGAAGACCAGACTCAGGACCATAGAAACACAGGTAAATTCCCTGTAATGTTGGATGCTTAATGTTGGTTACATATTTTAAAATATCTAAATAAGAATCCCATGGTTATTATTCTTATGGTTTTAGTTAAAATACATTTATGAGGTTTTAAATTTTCATTGTATTGCAGGCTACGGCTGCCCTAGATGAGAAGTCCAAGCTGGAAAAGTCACTGAGGGATTTACAGATGATCCAAGGAGATCAGAAGGTAAATATAATTGTATCCCTCTGCTCCTGTTTAACACAACTGTTGCCAGTACATCCAAAATGTTGGTCTGTAATGGTGTGTTTCTTTTCTGGCAAATGCAAGAGTTTGAGTTAGTGTTGTTCCTGCTGACATTGTGTGTGCCCACTGGTCTGCCAGTCAGTAGGTAATCCATAATGTTAGTTCCTGAATACATGTCAGAACATCAGCTATCAGGAAGTAGTATTCCAGAATTCATATTCCCAGGGCTGATATTTGTATTAACAGACACAAATCTATGTCTATTTGTTTCTTCATGTTTAGGAATGATACCTAACCTAGTTTTTAGAGCAACAATAATTCTAACACTAATTCTTCCACACATTTGTCACTTGAGGTTGACATGAACAAGCCAGACTTGCTGCTTGTTTGATTTTTTCCCTAGTTCTTCCTATATCAGCATACTGTTAAAAATGTTTCATTGTTTATTTTTATTACTTGAGATTCTTAATCTGTTTTGTAAATGAGGACTCCAGCTTGGTGAGTTGCTGCTGGCAAAAAAATATAAGAAGCCTCAAGTCATGTTGATCCAAATAAATCTGTTCAGGTCACCTTAGTATTTTTCAAAGTTTCCACCTTTATTTGTCATTAATTAGAATTTTCCAGAGTTCATTCATATATGATTGTGTCTTAAATTTAAAATGTTTTGGTTCAGGATTTCAACAAAATTAGAACACTTTAATCCCATTATTTTAAGTAATTTACTTTAAAATTCCTGCAATATTTACAGATTAGGAAGTAAGGTTCAAGATAATAAAACATTTCTATTTTAATTTTCATACTTTAATCCTGATTTCTTTTTATTTTGCTTTCTACCTGGTTTATGGTATGTACTTGGTTTTCTTAATATGTTAAAAGTTTACTTAGTAACTTTCAAAATTGTATTCAATAATATTTTTAATAGGGAACTTGATTAATCAGTCATGGCAAATATTTTCTTTCTCTGTTTTGTTAAACTTTAAATTACTAAAGGTTTAAAATATTAAAGGGGTGTATTAAATCCTGTCTAATACTGTTTGTAGTGTTAAAAGATTGGAACCAAATCTCATCTTACTTTTCTAGTTAAATATGAATTGGCGTCAGTGTCTGGGCTGCTGAGTATCTTCAGCTTTCGTGTCCTAACTTGCTCTCTGTAATCTGTCACTTTCTCCCAGTTGCTCATAAAGCAGTAGATTTCAAACTCTTTGAACAAATAAATTACTGCCAAACCACAATTGGTTCTTAAGGATCAACTCATCAGATTGATTTTTTTAAATTAATAATTAATAGATGGCTCCACAAAGAAAGTGTGAGTTACTGGGAGTAAATCTCATCATAAACTGGGAGTAACTGCTCTGTTGGATCAGTTTAATTTGAGGATTTAGAATTTTTGCATAATTGACTTAGGTAATGGTTAGAAAATAACAATTAAAACATACAAAATGGATGTAGTGCTTTTCAGCATTGCAGCCTTGGACTCTGTCAGAATTCAAAATAAGCTTTTCTTCTGTACAGGTACTACTATCAAGTGGTTTTCTATTCTCAAGTCTTAAGTTCCAGATAGAAAAAGGAACAACGTTTTCTTAGGTTTTAGATTTTCTTGTTTTAAGGTGCTTCTGGTTCAGCCTCATCCTGAGTCATTACACTTTTGAGTTTGAAAATGAGCTTTCAAATCTGCGACTGCTTTGTGTTTGGTTTTATTTAAATGAAAATCTGTAGAACAGTTATGATTATTATGTTTTATGACTCAGAGCTGATGTTGAGAAAAGTTTGACTTGATTCTTCTTGTAAGGAAACAGGCAAGTTGCTTCGCAACTTGGAACCTTTTTGTGTAAGACACCTGAGAACATGTTGGCACACTTTCAGCCTTTCCTACCCATCCTACACTAACAGCTTTGGAAATGTTTCAAAAACACATTGTAGTGTAGACATTCAGATCTTAAATGGTAATTTACTGTTTCTGTATGGTAAATGACTTCCTGTAATATGATTCATCCTCTGGCTCTAACTAATTCCTAAAGAAGCGAAGTACAAGAACTTAAAATCTCATTTTGGTTGAGAAGACATTCCAGCCATCTTTAAAAAGCATTTATTAACAAGTTTTTAAGTTATAAATCAGTCCCTGCTTTAACTTTTTTTTAGTTGAAGCACTTCTCATTTAGGCTTTACAGGAGTAACTTGTACATCATTATTAAAAATGAAGATGTACCTACTTTGTTTGGAATTTTGCACTTAAAGTTTTAATTATTTCTTCTCTTGAATTTGACATATTTTAAATATTTCTTCTGTTGAAGAATAATGCTAACCAGGATATCACTGAACTGGAGAATAAAGTGGCAGCTTTGAAATCCCAGTTTGAGAAGACTTTGAATGACACTACTGCAAACCAAAAATTCTTAGAAGAAGACTTGGTGACAACAAAACATGACTTACTGAAGGTTCAGGATCAGCTATCCACAGCTGAAAAGGTTAGCATTTTATTGTAATGTGAAGATGAATTCCTTACTCACATTTTAACTGATTAGTAATTTAACAAGCACAAGCTACAGGATGCAGAGTTTACCAGGCCACATTTTTGCCCTTGTATTTTTGTTATTTTGGTGGAAAATCACATTATACATAAAATAGCAAACCCACAAGTAACTGCATTGTTATAACTAGAGGAATATTAAAAGATCTACTATTTGTCTGGATAGAAATTTTTAAATGAAAAGCGTATTTCCAGTCTTCTGAAGACTTTTAGCCTGATTTTGTGGTGTTTCTATGGCTGCCCCAGTAATCTCATTTGAATCTATCAGCTGACTTTATCTAAATTCGAATAAGTTATGGAAAACTAGTATTGTCAAACTTGAGGAGGAAAAGCAAGTAGGTTTTTCTTTTAATATTTTTTGTCTAGTCTTCATAATATGTAAATAATATGTTGATGTTATTATGTAGGAACTGGAGAAGAAATTTCAGCAAACAGCTGCCTATCGCAACATGAAAGAGATTCTCACCAAGAAGAATGAACAGATAAAGGATCTGCGTAGAAGACTTTCTAAGTAAGTGGTGCTGCCCTGTCTGTCTCCACAAGATCCTCGTTCTAGACCCATGTTCTGCTCCCATTTTGTTTCTAAAAAAATGTTTCTATACATTTTCCCCTGAAAAGAACTTCTAATAGGCTATGCCCTGATTTTTGAGAAACCAGTCCCTTGAATGGATGTTTGGTGTGGTTAGGGCTGGTGTGTGCAACAGCAGCTGCCACGTAGCAAGTAATGAGAGAATTTAGTATGGAGAGGATACAGGATATTCATGGCTGCGGTAGATAAGGCCTCAGGTGCTACACACAGAGATACAGATGGGAGGTGTTCCAGGTGCTTTGGCAATTGTTTGGATTTGTGGGTAGGTCATTCCTTCATTGTACTGTTTGGTAAGCTGGCCTGTTTTAAAAGGAGAAAATAGTCTTAAAAGTAAATGCATTTGTTTATGGCTTAAGTCCTACAGTAAACCTTGACAGAAATGTGTCACTCTTGAGTGTAATTTACTGCTTTGGTTTCATATTTTCCTTAGAGACAAAATGTCTTAGGGGTATTTTCTAGTCTGTTTTAATTATTTTTCTATTTATTCTGTTTTAATCCTCAGATATGAGTCAGAGGACTGAAATACCAAAAAGCATCTGATCTATCAGAAGTTGTCATGGAAAGAAAATGTAGACTGGTATTCTTTTTCAATAATTTTTGTTTTGAATGGTGTATTCTTTGCTTCTAGTGTTTAAAATAACTCTTTATTAATATTGATTTCACACTGAAACTCTTACTTCCTTGTAAACCTACAATTTATTGGTATTAGTTTCTGCAGTCATGTTTTTAATGACTTACCATTGACATTCCTTGAGAAGTAGCAAACAGGACCTTGTTGAAGAGCTGAGAAGATTCCCTACAAAAAAAGGAGTTTATTTTTGTTAAAAAAAGGGGGAAAAAAGACCAAAAATATATGCAGTAGAGTTTTTGATGTCTTCAAGGTGGAAACTCCAGTTGTTACTTTTGTGTAGTTAATGTAGTTATGAAGTAGCATTATATGTAAAAATTGCATCAGTGAAAGAGTAGGAGGAACAAAAAAGAAATGCTGATTCTGTAATCTTCCTTCACACTGGACATGTCATAACTCAGCAAAGTGTGGTCAGTAGTATTTTTGTAGAGGGTGGTCATTAGATAATGAGATAAATATGCTTTATAGCCAAAGTGCTGGACCCTTTCAAATAAAGTTGTGCTTTTTCACTTGAATTGATTTAAAGCAAATTTGAACATCAGAAGACAGATTCTGATTTTGCCAGTATTCTTAATATTGAGATTATAACCTAAATACGCATAGGAAAGTTAGTGGAGCAACTTTTTTTGGGAAATAAGTTCATCTCCTTTCTTAATGTAACCTCACCAGAAAACAGCTTACTACTCTCGAGTCTTCTACTTGTAATTCTCTGCTTTGCATTTGTTTGTCAGTCAATAGTGCATTCTCCTTGTTCATCTGTCCCTGTTCATGTGTATATTGTATTTTACTTCAAATAAAATATTATGTTTTCAAACATTTAATCTTTAAGGAGCTGGGTTTTTAAATAGGTGTGTTTTATATAGCTATTTTTTTAATATCTGTAAGAATGGGTGGCAGATCAGTAAAGAATCTTGCTAGAAAATGAGAACATGTAAATTACAGACTCATGCTCAAAGCCACGTCACATCAAACAGCTGTAAAAGAGAGTACCAGTGAAGGGCTGAGGAGAGACAGGGTGTTTGTGTTAAGATACTGGCATTTAACAGTGTTTTTCTCAGGAGCTGCTTGAACTGAAACAAATTTTTTTCCTCATTATTTCTTTAACAAGCAAAGCTGTTGAAATTGCTTAACTCAAATCTGTCATATACTTGCAGTCTAAGTTCTTTTTTCTCTTTTTTTCTCTAAGTTTAAGTTCTCATGTTTTCTGTAAGTTCTCCTGTCTTTTGCCTCCCACTGGTAAAGTGAGGTTGGTTTGAGATAAAGTCCTGTGCCTGTGGCAGGATATTACTGCTGTAGCACAATAGTACTGTGTTATGGGGTGGCATCCTCCTCATGCAGTGACAGTTAAGATAATGAAAGGTATTCTTTTGCCCCTTGTACAGTCACTAAAATGTTACGTTCTTAATAGGCAGGTACCAAAGAGTTTTTTGGCGGTGTTTGCTCAGAACAACACGAGTACTTGTCTGTATGAACGTTGTGGGTTTTTTCTTCATTATAACACTCACTTTAATGAGATCAATTACTACTTCTAAAATGGCAGGTAAAGGGTAAAGAAAGCCAGAGAGTCTCATGACTCCTGCTGGTCTTCTCTTCTCATCAGTCTTTGACTCCAGAACATTGACTCTGTGATCAGCCTTCATTATCTGCTTAGAAACCATCTCAGCAAGAAAGTACACTGTCAGCTTCAGTATATGGCTAGGTCTCAATGAAATAAGTTGGCTGCAGACAAGCATTGTTACACACCTTGTTATCTCCTCAAATGAGTAAAGCAAATCTTGTAAAGAACTGTGCAGTGCAAAATTGAAACTCAGACTTTGATTTCCTGCCTTGCAGATTGCCAGTTTAGCGAGCGTGAGATCACTGTGATGCTCGCTTTTTGTGCTGCAGAATGGCTAATTAAAGTCTAGTGTGGAGCTCTTGATGAAAAAATACATCATTTTTGTCAGGTGATGTACCTGTCAAAGAAGACCTGGAGCATTATACAGTAGCAATTCTTTTTTCTTTAGATAGGTACAATATTTTGAAGATGGAGATGACATCTGAACCTCTCCTGACAATGCCTGATGTTTATAAAACTTCACTTCTTTCCCCAAGGTGTAAATTCTAATACTGCTTTTAGCAGCCTTTGTTCTTTGTACTGCTCAAATAGACATCATCCATTTCTTCCACTTCAATTGTTAATTCCCTAGTTATGCCTGAAGGGAATGTTTAAAAAGAAAACTTCTGTATGACTGGCTGGTCTGCAGAAATCAGATCTCTTTCAGGCTGGTTGGGGTTTGGTTTTTGGTTTTGTTTTGGTTTTTTCTTGGAGACTGAAGAATATGGGAATGAAATCTAGGCATCTCAGCTTTGCTAGTACTGACTCTGACAGCCAACAAATAACCCTATGCTCCAACAGTGACTTCAGTGGTTGTTAATAACTGAGCCAGCAGTCCTGCATGTTGCCGTCTTAATGAGACCATATATTAACCAATGATCTTTTAACTGTTCGTAAAGTACTCATTAACCTGTTTTCCTCTTGTGGCTACTAGCCATTTTTAAAAATGTCCTTAGGTGAATACTAATATGTACATTGACACTTAACCTGCAAGTGCACCTTTTTATTTGATAGACTGATATTTAGAACAGCTGAAATTTGGACATTTCCCACATACCTTGCTTTTGGGAAAGCCAGTCATCTGCCAGGAGCTTAGATTTCAGTCCAGCCAAAACGTTTGTAGGATTTCTTCGTTTGATTTCCATTTTCTAGCATTATCAAAGACAGTCCTTGACTGCTGTGTGATATTAAATGCTGTGAAACCATAGTGAAATCTTTCCTGCCTCAGGAAGCAAATGTGAATCCTGTTGGGGTATCAGGTGGCTGAATGGATCAAGCTTAAAAGGTTTGATCTGGTCTGGAAGGATGTGCCTTCTAAAACATTTTGAAATAAATGGAAGGTAAGTTTGTATATGAGCAGGTAAGAATTGTTGAAATTGTTACCATAGTTATTTTTGTAACTGACTTTGGGTAGAGAATGTGCCTAGGGAGTTACCCTGTGATTGATAATTTTGACAAGGTCCCAGGGAAAGTGTTGTCCCTGCCCTGCTCTGGCTGCCCACAGACTCTCCCTGAAGACATCTTGATGTGCCCTCCTTAGCAGGGTCTCCTCTCGGACATATCCTGACACATTAGGTAGCTTCTCTGGAGTCAACTCTTCTCCAAATAAAGGTGGGTAGATACATGTCATTCTGTTTCAACAGAAACTTTTGTTTGTTAATTATTTTTGAATTATTTTTAGGAACTTGTTGACGTAGTGCCTTGGAGTGTGCAGGACTGTGGCAGGGCAGCTCACGACTGACAGCTGCTGGTGAATAAGAGAGCTGCCCAGAAACCTCCCCAGACTGCAGGCAAGCTTTGACAAAGAAAGAGGCAACTGGCAGGTGACAAGCAGAAGAACTGACTGAGTAGTCCAGCTATCTTTTAGTGACATGCCATCTTCTGACTCTCATTTGACGCAGGTCAGTTTTGAAGTCCGGGTGAATTAGGTGCAATTCTACAAATCCAAACGTCATTGAGTCCACCTTTATGGAGTGAGTACCCTAAAAAATCACACAGTCAGAAGATGGATAGAGCTGTGATGCTAAGACAAAAGCAAGGAAAATAAAAAGAGAGACTCTTTTCAGGCATGCTTTTTATGGGAGGTTGAGGTAAAGTGAAACAGTTTTAAGGGTGATTAAGAGGCTGGAAATGACTTCAGGGTACAGACCTTAAAGGCATCATCTACAGTTTGGAACTAAGCAGCAAGTAGTAGTGATAAACTGGAAGGAATAATTGTAATCCTAGTAACTGCTTAGAGGAGTAACTGTAGTCACCAATTACACATAGAGCGATTGCCCAACAGTTGTCATGGCCTATGAGTTGTCAAAGATCTGGAAGTCCAGATGGATTCTTTCTTTCTCCTAAGGTAAGGAAATAGGCATCTTAGGGTAGCAACTGTCAACAGTGAATCCCAACAGAAAACCCATCTGTTGAAGCTGCTACTCCCTTGTCTGCATATCTGCTTCCCGTGACAGCGTCAGTAAATACATGCAGAGGCTGTAGACACTCCATGGCTTTGCTTTGATAGTCATCTGACACACCAGCAGATATACACTAGCAGTGTTTGCATTTGGAAGTGAGTGCCTCCAGGAATTGAAGATACTAAACACCAGAGCTGCTGACACTTTGTCCCCCTCCTGCATGTCTGGCTCATCAAGGAAAGCCCAGAGGGTTTATTTTTAAATCTAAGGGGTATAGTCATACATGTTGGAGGTAGCATAATAAAGGTCCAGGCTACCTGGTAGAATTTCTTCCCTTGTTTCCATGACTTTTGCCAATCAAACGAATAAGCTTCTCTCACCCTGAAATCATGTCCCCAACCTGTTTTTAGGACTCCAGATTCCCCCCTTTTATTTTTTTTGTTCCCTGCATTTTAGGTAGCTGGGAGAGGCATTTGGCTTTTTACTGTACTGCCATCAAGAGACACAAGACCAGGATTTTTAGTTTATACCTTCACCTAAGTACTTGAGGTTTTGCTTCAGTGAGAAATGGGATTCTTTGCTTTGTTTATCAGCTTCTCACTTGGTTTACGTAGGGCCATTCTCCTGGGCAGTCCCATCAGTCCCTGATCTGCTGTGCAGGTGAACCCCTGGCCTTCTCAACCATTCCACCAAGCCCCACATCTCAAATTTGTTAGGTACTGGTAGAAAAAATTCTTTCTAATCCTTCTTCAATATGAGCAGTGACATGATCAAAATTTCTTGCATATGTCTATTAGAGGCTTGTCTTTGTCTGTAAAGATAAAGCCCAAGCCCTTCTCTAGCCCAAATGAAAGCAGTTTAAAGGAGATAAAATCATGAACAGCGTCAGAAATAGCATATCGATAATCTGAGGTGTGTATAGAAAGTCCCACAGCAAGAATTCCGAAGTGTTGTCTGTTTGAATACATTTAAATATATTTAAAGCACATGTTCCACTAGATGACAGACACTTTGCTGGGTGCCTATGTGCATGACCACCTTTAAAAAAACTCACAGTAGTCTGTGATTCTAGCTACTGATGAGACTGACATTTGTGAGAGGCAAGGATTCATCTCATTCCACCTGAACTTTCTGATCTGGCCTGACCCGAGATGAGGACGTCACACCTCTCTGCCTGCACAATCTCCTCCAATCCATTAGTAAACTAGTTTGAAATGTAATGGGAAGGAGGTACAGAGCCAAGGAAATCTTTAACTTGATGATGCTCATCAGTAGGAGTAAGCTATTCACACAGAAGCATCCCAAGTAGTACTGATGTGCTATTCTTTAAGGCTGTCCTGTCAGCAAATTATTTAATACTGTAAGCTATTTATACGCATCATTTGTAATAAATCCTGCTGCCAGGGACAGACATTTGACTTTTTAATAATTTGTGAAAGTTTTCATTATGTGGGACAACTCACATTCTCTGTGTGTGTCTTTCAGTTTAACAGTTTATGGATTTAACATTACCGTGGATTATTCCTTCCAGCAGAATTCTGAGTTATACCCATGAGACATATTGCCAGGGCTAGCTGGCATGTTGCTGTTCTGTGGGCAAGACAAGAACTGCAAGAATACAAAATCCCTCAAAACTACAGGTGGCTTTGGCAAACCCTGATGTTTTCCAGTGACAGCTTACAGATGTAGCACCACTAAAACACACCCCAAAGAATGGCTGCACTTACGGGAAAAGTGTAAACCTCTTGCCATCACCTGTTTTAGCAGACAGAAAAGTGGTCCCACTTTGTGACTTTGGTAATACAGGTGACTGGTCAGCAGGTCCACCTGAGGGCTGCTGCTGGGCTCAGCAACAGTGCATGACACACTCTGCAGTTCGGACTCCTGTCCAGAGGCCTCAGGGTTGGAGTTCTCACCCATACCCACAGCTAGAGGCTTTGGCTCGGCCAGTGCCCAGTGGGATGCTAGAGCAGCACACACAGCACTGGCAAGGACCAAATTCCTGGCACTGGAGGAACAAGACTGACAGCAGCTGAGTGAGTTGTATTTGTAAAATGGTCCTAAAAGTGCCCTGGAAAAAAACATTTAAACAGAGGAAGGACGCTGAGTCCCTGGAGTTGCTCAGGTACTTTTTATTGTGGCAGACGCTGCTGGCAGCCTCCTTCACTGGGATACCTGTCCAAAGTGGTTGAGCTCAAAGTGTACCTTGGCAGGGTCCCAAACACACAGGGTTCATGTTAAGACGTGGCACCTCAGTGTGCCTTCAGATGATCCAAAGGCCCCCTAGCTCCTTCTACCTCCACAGTGGTCACAGACACCTTTTTCCACCGGCCTTTGTGTTTGGTCTCTGCTGCTTGAAAGTATTTTAAAACAGCAATCCCTCAGAAAAGTTCACCTGCAGCAGTGGGGTTTGAGCATGAAGGTAAGTGAAAAGAGACTGGCTGTTTCACACTGTCACACACATGCAGAGTATGTAGAGGGAAGGCAGTATTCCGGGAGGGTCAAACTTGAGTGTTGTCAAGTGTGCACCAGCCTGGGGCCCTGTGGAGCTGATAGGACTGTTTCAAGGCCACTTTTGGAACTGGGGAGTGTGCTGGGTTGGTTGAGATGAGCACCAGGGCATAGTGATAGGATGTCTGAGGATTCTGTTTATTCTTACCCTAAAAGCATTGACAGTCTCTAAACCCAGTCCTAATTGTGTGGGAACACCTCTTCTGTAAAATCAAATTCAGGCTGGTGCCTCATGCACATGAATACCACTTGGTAGGAAGGGAGCCCTGTGGGGAAGGACTGTCCCATTTCCAAAATAAAACTGCAGCCCCAATGTTATTTCCTCACAGCTTCAAGTTGGCATGTGAATCGATAAAAATCCCTCAGCTCACATCCTTCCCAGAAATGCCAGTCAAAACCCAAGCAGCTATTCACCCAAAATACCAATTTTATAGTTCTGTGTGTGTCTATAATCTATTTACCAGCATTCCTATTTCAGTATGTGCCTGTTAATAAGATTAGTAATTAAAAAGCTTGATAGGAATTGGCAAGCATAGCTCCTCCGCCTTTCCCTCCCCTCCCAAGCCAGACTGGCGTGGAGTGTGAGGCACGGTTGGCAGAGTACCCGAGGGAGTGAAGGCAGGAGGCTTTGCTGAAGCCTCTGACTGCAAGAAAGCAATGGAGAAATCCCGACCCTTATGGGACAATCCCCTGCAGTTTGTTTTTGCCTGCATTTCCTATGCTGTGGGGCTGGGAAACGTGTGGAGGTTTCCATACTTATGTCAGATGTACGGAGGAGGTAAGTGTGGTTTACATTTTCTTGCTTCCCTCGAGGAGGAGTGGGGCAAGCTTTAAGTGCAAAAGTATGTTGTCCATGTTCGTGCTCTGTCCACCCAGCAAAGTCCAGGGCAGAGTAGGAGGTCTGGCTTTCTGTTGTTGTACAATCTGTTTTATTGTGGCTTTATTTTATGTATTCTTTAGCATTAGGCTTTTATCTGACAGATGCCCCAATATAGTGGCATTTGTTCCCTGTAAGTGCAATGGAAAAGTCGGAAGGCCCATGTTTTCTAAAAAAACAGAGGTGGAGTGAGAGATACAGAGCCACATAGTATTCATTTGTTATATTTTTGCCCCACTGAATCACTCTCAAGGTGTCAGAAACTGGTTCATGTCCTTGTACGTTCACCTATGGGGACTTGGAAAATATTGAGAAAGGAAGATGATTACACTGATTTAACTTAAAGATTGGCTGTATTATTTCAAGTACCTGTCATTAATATCTTGTCTTTCTTTAGGAAATGATAACTTTAGGAGATGATAACTTGGCTGCAAGTCTGCCTTGAAGCAGGCTGAAATGCCTTAATCAACAGGAGTTCCATAGCTAAAGCCTCCCTTTGGAACCTTTGGAAATAAGGAATAAATTGATTTGTCCTCCAAAAATAAATAAACGAACCATAAAGACCCCCAAAACCCTCTTTTAAAGTTTAACCTCCTCCTGGGTCCAAAGTGAAGGAAAATTATGTTTGTGGCATATACGAGCCACAGATGTTCTTCCTTAGAAATCAAAAGTCAGTTAATTAGATTAATTAAAGACCAGTATTAATAATCTCCTCTAGTATACAGCTACCACTGTTTTGAAGAATCTTTAGAAACAGGCTTTCTATAAGACAACCAAGTTTTTTACTGCTTCTCATACTTCATCTGTTGTCATAGTTTGGGACCTGTCTCAATCTTGAATTAAGGGACATGATGAGCATCTGCCTCATCTGCTTCTGGTCTCCTTCTGCCTTTTCTTCCTTTCAGGAAGAAACACTGAGATGTTAAACAGCTTTTTGCATTTATGCTTGTTTTCTTGGCTTGTAGCTTACTTCTGAATGCACTTGTGGTAGTAGGAGTTCATGCTGCTGTTTGAAAAGCCATCTCAGTGATGAGACTGCATCAGAGCTATCCTATGGGATCAGGTCAGAAAAATCCAGATAATATGGTGGGTGAAGTGTCAGTAGAAGATAGATGCTGCAGTAGCTGAAGCTTTCTTAGACAGTTCAGACAACAGAAGTGATAGATGCTTTGAGGGTACAGACTTCATATCTGACACTGGACTCCAGCACAAAGCTTAAAATGTGTTTCTGTACAGAGTCAAACTGCATGTGATCAGTTTGCTAGCAGCCCATCAGGGCAGAGATCCTGAAGGACAGCAAAACTCAGACATTCTGGGGGCTTTGTGTCATTCTTTTAACCAGCCATCTGTATTGTAGTAGGTGGTGAAAATTCTCTGAAATGTAAGCAAAACTGGAACATTTGGTTAACCTGAATAGAAGCTTAAATAAGCTTCCCTGCTTATTGCAGGGGCTTTGGACTAGATGACCTTTAAAAGGTACTTTCCAACTCAAAGAATTCTATGATTCTATAATACACGCAAGTATTTTGTGAAAAGCATGTTTTCCCACTATTTTTCATTATATTTTCCATTATTTTTCTCTTCACCATTTATATTTATGTGGGGAAAGACAGGTCTTTCTACTGTGAAAATAGAACTCCTCACAGGAGGTTTTGCTTTTCTTAATTGTTTTATTCACTGCCCTCTTACAGAGGATTCTGTGGCTTTCCAGGGGTTCACAAAACCCATGCATACAAAACATCGTTTCAGGAACTTAAAAGCTGGATATGCCAGGCAATGGGATTAGGGGGGATGCCAGCTTGTTTGGCATCTTCCTTGTAGTAAAGCATAGAGCCGGTCCCTGTCCTGGCCAGCAGGGCAACAGGGCCCTTATCGTGGATGATACTGAGTATTTGTAACCTGAGTATTTGCAGACTTTGTAACCTGTCATTCTGTTCACTCCTTCTCCTCCTTCTCTTTGCTTTCCTGCAGAGAGCATGACCTGAGCAAAGCAGGGCAGGTCCAAACCCCGTAGGTGCAATTCCTCTGTCCCTAAGCAGGCTGGGCCTGGGTCTGCAGTGGGGCTGGTGCTCAGCAGCGCTCAGCCCTGGGCGAGGAAGCCCCTGAGCACCAGGCAGGAGCCTAAGCGGGGGTGAGGGTGCCACTGGCCAAGCCCAGTGCCATGAGCAGAGCCAGGGCACACTCAGCACCTTTTGCTAGCTACGGGTTGTGGCTTGGAGGCTGGTTTTTGCAGACAGCTGGCACCGGAGGGACCAACGCGCGGTGTCAGTGAGCAGGGAGATGAGTAGAGCTGTGCTGATTCACCGCTGATAAGGAGCTGGTTTATCGGCTGCCCAGAGTCACTTGTGTGAGACGTTTTGGTTCTAATCTTTGGGAAGAGTAGAACTAGGAGCAGGATCTGTGTGCAAACAGGATGCGGAGCAAGGGGCAGAGGCTCAGCCCTGGCACCTCCAGCTGCGGGAGGACATTGGGGTGAAGAACAAGCCTGAAGGCATTTCTCCTCCTTGCCAGGTGGCATAGGAAATGCCAAACATGTGGCAGCGCTGCTCGGAGGGTAGAAAACTTTTGCAAGGGCCTAATGCTGATTCCCCTGTGGTACATGGCAGAACTCCCTCAGTGGCTGCTGGGGCAGCTCGCACCCCGCCGGCACGGAGCGGCTGTGGGAGCTCTTAAACCTCCGACAGCTCCCTTGCGGCATAGGAAGTTATCTAACAGACTAACAAAGGGGTTGTTAATAACAAGGGAGCTGGGAGGTGGGAAATTAATTCCCAGAATAAACCGGATTATTGCTCTGTGTTTATTTCCAGGTCTTTGCCTCAGTTGCTGCACGGAGTTCATTCCTCTGCAGTGCTGCACAGAGCTCATTGCAAGGAATGTTAATGCCACAGATTAAATCCTAAATAAGAGATATTTACGTAAATATTTTGGCTTGCTGTAAAAAGGAGAGCAGGGAAGCCTTCACAAAAATCCAGCTTTTGACTCAGTCAGCAGCTCTTTCTGAAGTGAGCCCCAGGTCAAATAAAAGGATTTTATTTTTTTCCAGCAGAAATTTAAGCCCAAGCACATCCTGGTTGCCAGGCAGGAAGGTCCTTTTCATTTCCTTGCTGTCAACCTTCCCATTTCTTCTGTTCCTCTTCCACAGGAGCATCTCTGTGGCTCTGCATGTGGAGGGAAGCAGGGATGAGCAGCCCCATGCAGGAGGAGACTCTATGCCTCTGTTCCAGGGTCTGGTCCCACAGGTGGGGCCCTAGGGGAAAAGCCTTCATTCATTTGCTGGTGCTTGTGGGCTCAGCGTGGGGATTTGAGAGCTTTTTTGTTTGATTTTTTGGGTTTTTTCTATTTTTAAGCAAGGCCAGGCTTCAATATATTACTCAAAACTGTTTCACACAGATGTTGCTGCTACCTTTCCTTTGAGCACTTTGGCTGTGGGGCAGAACACCCCACACTGAAGTAAATCTTTCCCTTGTCCTCTTTGGCTCATTATTGGTTACAAGATTTGGCAGGTGGCTGGTTACCCTTTAACAGCCCCAGCCCCCAGCATTGTTCAAACCGCAGCGCTGCCACACCGCAGTGCCGACCAACACAGTTTAACAGCAGAAATCCCAGCCCTGCCAACTTCCTGCGGAAAATTCCCTGCGCCCAGACAGTCAGCACCCACCAGCCTCTGGGACGCTGCCTGAAACTTCTGTGAGATGTCCTTCAGGACTGGGCTGTGCCCTCAGTACTCAAGGTACCTGGACAGGACCAGGACCCAGACCCTGCCAGCCTCCAGGACACTGACAGCATGACTTGAACACAAACAGGGCAATGTGGTGTTTATCTTGCTGCTGATCTGCTGAAGGCTGACTGTTGGATTTGTTCACACAGGTGGCTTTTTGATCCCATACCTTATCATGCTGGTTGCTGAGGGGATGCCGCTGCTGTACTTGGAGCTGGCCGTGGGGCAGCGTATGCGGCAGGGCAGCATCGGCGCCTGGAAAATAATAAGCCCCTACCTCTGCGGTGTTGGTATGTTCTCAGTTTCCATCTTTATTTTCCAGCATACAGGGAACGTGGGTGATTTTAGATTGGAGACCTTTGTCTTTCAGAAAAGACCCAGGTGGGAGCTCAGGTTTTACTGGGTCTCACCAGGCTGAGCAAAGCCAGACACCTCATGGCATGCATTTATCCTGTCCCTTGTTGGACACTGGGGCCAGACCCCAGCTTGCTGTGTTGGGTCTGTATTCAGAGGTGTGAGTCCCCCTGCTCTCAGGCAGACTGCCAAAATCATGGTATGAAGACCAGTGCTAAACCCAGCCCTTGGGGCTGCCTACACTGGGCTTTGACCCCAAGAGCAACTTCCAATAATCTCAACATGAGTGATAAAATGGTGCCTTAGTTTCTTACCATTCCAGTATTTCTTACTGACCATTTACCAAGGTCCACTCTTAGCTACATTTTTATGTTATTAAATTATCCTGAAAAGCCAAGCTATCATTAGTTTGCATGAGCACACATTTTATTTTTAATGATACATTGAATATTCATTCCCCAGGGCCTAGAGTATCAAATCCAGTTCAGGATAGTCCTGGTGGGAGGAGGAGGCAGTGACTACAGTGGCAGGGACATGCCCTGTGCACATGGCTGTGCAGGCACAAAGCCTCTCCTGTGTCAGCCATGGCAGTGCTGCTCCCATACCCCACAGATGTTATGGAGCCCTGGGCATTTTGGGGTTTTTTGCTGACCAAGTGTCTCCCTCCATACCCACAGGAGTTGCCAGTGTTGTCGTCTCCTTCTTCCTCTCCATGTACTACAATGTGATAAATGCCTGGGCCTTCTGGTACCTCTTCCACTCCTTCCAGGTGTGTGGGCTCCCAATGGCCCAGTTTGTCCCCAGTGTGGCTGCGGAGGGTCACGGTGGCTTTGCATTGGTGCTGGATGTTGCATGGCAGCATTGTCAGTTGGGAATGGGGAGGTGGAGGAGTGTCAAAAGCTTCAGAAACCCAGGGCTTTGCTGGAGGGAAAAGTGAGGCAGTGATGTCCTCCTCCATGGTCTTCCCAGAGACACTGGCCATTGTCTTCTCCTCACCATGGAATTCAGGTCAAGGCCAGACTTGTGATGCTTTGGTCACATGTGCCTTTTTGCCAGGGTGTCCTGCATCCATTCTGTCCTGCATCCATCCAGGGATGCGCCTGTCTGATGGCAAGGGAGAGGTTTGGCCCCATGGTAGAAGCTTGGAGAGTGTCATCCCCAGGGGAGAGGGTTAAAGAGGCTCAGTCCTTGGGGAGAGAATCAGTCTGCCCCAAGGAAGAGGGACAGAGCTGATCTGTCCTTGGGTAGGGGGTTCAGAAAGGCTCATCCCCAGGGGAGAGGGTAATCCCCAGCAACACCACGCAGAGAGAAGCAAGCCCGGGCAGAAAGCCGCCCTTGCCATCATCCTCCCCGTTCCCCACTGGCACCTCGGCTCTCTCTGCCATGCCGACAGCCCGCACTCACTCCGTGCCCCTTCCTCCCAGGACCCCCTGCCATGGGCCACCTGCCCCCTCAACAGCAACCGCACGGGCTACGAGGAGGAGTGTGAGAAGACATCGTCCACACAATACTTCTGGTACCGGCAGACCCTGAACATCTCCCCTTCGCTGGAGGCCAGCGGGAGCCTGCAGTGGGAGCAGGCGCTGTGCCTGACGCTGGCCTGGCTCGTGGTTTACCTCTGCATCCTCCGCGGCACCGCCTCCACCGGCAAGGTGAGAGCGGGGCACGGCCCTGCCGAGCCCGGGCGGGACCCGGTGGGGAGGGGAAACGAGCGCTGACAGGCAGTGGGGAATGGCTGCTCTTCCTTGGGGTCTCGGTATCTCACCGAGCTCTGCTGCCTCTGCTGCCCTGCTGAAGCAGGATCAATCAAAACGCTGAGTGATACTGAAAAAACAGTCCAGGGAAGCCCTTTAAAAACAGCCAGCTCTCTCTCATGGCCAGTTGTCAGGCTGCTGGCCATGAGGAAAGCCGTCTGCCCCAGCAGAGCCGTGTCAGGAGACATCTATTCCTTGGTCTTTGCAAGAAAAACAAGACATCTACTGGACATTTTTTGCTTGCTTTGTATTCACGACAGAAGTTATGAGGAAGTGGGGAGAAAAACCCCAATGTCCTGGCTGAGCCTGCACTAAGCAGCAGCTTAGTTTTGAGGGCCATAATCCCCAAATCGTCTTAGCCAAATACTGAAAGCCAAGAGACTGGAAACTAGGAATAACCTCTTAAACTTGGTGCAACTGATTCAATTAAATTTTTATTCAATTTGATTAAATTAAAGTTTGATTTTGACTCTTTTATGAACTCTGCTTGCCTTCCTTCTAGAGCAAACGGTGAATGACCTTTGCCTAATGGATTTTTGACAGATGGGTGTGAACTGGTGTTATGGCACCAAATGGTGCAGAACTGAGTTTGTGAATGCTGCAAGTATTTTAAATTTTTGTTTGATTTCCAATGTAAGAGAAGATGCTTGGAACAGTAGTGCAGGTCTTCGGTATTATTAAAAACTTGTTTCCCTAAAATGTAAATCTAAAGTTAGATTTGTCTGATAATATTTCTTTAAAGTTTAATACAGGATAACAAACACATTAACGGAAATTATTTATGTAAAGTGAGACTGACATAGCAGATTAGCTTTGTCTTACATATTCTTTAGACCAAGGTCCTTACCCTCTTTCCCCAGGTCGTCTATGTGACAGCCTCTTTGCCATACTGTGTTCTCATCATATACCTCATCAGAGGATTAACACTTCATGGAGCTGTGAATGGGCTCATCTACATGTTCACACCAAAGGTACAAAAAACTGTATTGAAATTTTCAGGAAACATTATTGGTTACTGGGCATGTAAGTTTTTAAAAGGTCTTGGTCCTCCTTTTTTTTATACTGAATTTTTGCAGCAGTAACATTGGTCTGGCAGCTGGAAACCTCAGCTGGGAATGGCTGGAGGCTGCCATGGTGCCCATAAGCTGCTTGCTTTTTCCTGCAGAAAAAAGACCTTCCCATTAGCATAACCTGTTGCTTTCAGTCAGAGCAGTAACCCTGCCCAAAACCACGCCTCACCTGTAATGAGTGCACAAAGGGCCCCATCCCTGCCCTTGTCCCCATCCCTGCAGGCTGGAAGGGGCAGTGCTGGGCGCTTCATGGAACTTCATGGTCTTCCTCTCTCATCTGGCTTCTGCAGCTGGAGCAGCTGTCGAACCCCAAGACCTGGATCAGTGCTGCCACACAGATCTTCTTCTCGTTGGGCCTTGGCTTCGGCAGTCTCATCGCCTTTGCCAGCTACAACGAGCCCAGCAACAACTGCCAGAGACATGCCATCATCGTGTCCCTCATCAACAGCACCACCTCCATATTTGCCAGCATTGTCACTTTCTCCATCTATGGCTTCAAGGCGACCTTTAACTATGAGAGTTGTATCAACAAGTAAGAGCCTGGTGTTTCACGGGTTTTCCACTGCACGCTGTTCTGGGACAGGTGAGGGGGGAGGTAAATAAATAACAGCTTGCAGCACTGCCAGCACTGCCCCAAGACCAGAGCTGATACTGCTCTAATAAAGCTAAAGGAGCTATTCAAAGCGATGAAGCCTGAGAGGAAAGGTCAGAGCACTTTGCCTTTTGACACCTGGGTGCTGCTTCCAGACACAGGCCTGGTCAAGAGGATGAGTTTGCCTGGGCAAGTCACAGAGGCACTTTCCCCTGTGTTCTTTTCCTGGTCCATGCTCCAGGGAGTGTGGGGAAGCTGATTAATAAATGCAGTGATGCTTAGATCCTCCTTTTTAAGGCTAAGCTGTTAAGTTCCAGGAACTCAGTCTCCTTCGCTGTGATGCTCTGCAAGCGCCCAGCAGCCTGCAGGATTGTGTCCTGTAGCTGCAATTTTGTGTGCAGTACCTGGCACAGCGCCCATGGCGGTTACACATTTACTCATATTTTTAAAGCTTTCAATCTATCTGCTGATCAGAGAGGAAGCCAAGCTGCCGGTCCTTGCTTGTTGCCAAAAAACTTTAAAGTTGGTGGGGTGTGGACATGAGGCCTCAAGGCAAAGGGGAAGAGACACCAGCCAGCACTGGCCAGCACCCAAAGTATCTGCATGGGAGCAGCAGTGTGGGCACAGGAGCTGCTCCCTCCAAGGCACAAATGAGCACAAGGTTGCTGGGTTCCGACACGGTGCTGGAAGCACTGCTTTCACCCAGGGACACTGAAGCCCTGGGGCCAGCAAAGCATCCCCATGGGGCAGATGGAGAAAAGGGATGAGGTGCCCTGGGCCTGAAAGCCATTAAATTCCTGTAATCCTTCCCAGGGTGATCCTGCTGCTGCTGAATGCTTTTGACCTGGAGGAAGGCTCTTTAACAGCAGACAACCTCAGTGAGATGAAAGATTACCTCATGGCCACCTACCCACAGGAATATGCCCAATTAGCGCCACAGATTAAAAACTGCAGCTTGGAAGCTGAGCTAGACACGGTGAGTTGCCACTTTGTGGTGTCTCCTTTGCTCCCATTGAGCCCAGGTACCCCACGTGAGCCCAGGAGCTGCCTGGCCAGGGCTGGGGATCGTTTCTACACCTCAGGATGGGGCAGGGGTTCGCTTGGGTCTTTATTATCCAGTGTCCATGCAGTTGGGATAAAGTGGTGAAGACCTCACCTGCCTTTGCTGTGCGAAGCCACACCTCATGTGTATGTTGCCATGACACAGAGTCACTCTCTTTTGTCTTACGTCTTTTATCGAGCTGAGGAGCTGCCTGTAACTCAGCTTTCTCCCCTTGTCTCTGTCAGGCTGTCCAGGGGACGGGACTGGCATTTATAGTCTATTCGGAAGCGATCAAAAACATGGAGGTGCCCCAGCTGTACTCTGTGCTCTACTTCTTCATGCTGCTGATGCTGGGCATTGGCAGCATGCTGGGGAACACGGCTGCCATCCTCACGCCACTGACCGACAGCAGGGTCATTGCCTCCCGCTTTCCCAAGGAGGTGATCTCAGGTAAGCACCTGCCAGGCCGCAGCACAGGCCACACGGTGAGCACGTGTGTGTGTGTGTGTGCAGGAGCTGTGGTGTCCCACTGCTGCTGAGTGGAGTGCCACTCCACTCTCTGACTTCGGGTGGAGCAGGGAATAGCACATACACTGCTGGAAGGGTTTGCTTGCCCTTGTGAAATCCTGCCCATCCTGTGCAGCCCTTTCCCTTGGGAGCTCACAAAGCACCAGGGCAGTCTGGCTGTGTGTTTCCAGGCTTCCTGACACAGCCCAGCTCCTTCAGACTCTTGTCTTCTGACTGGTGAAACTCAAAGGGAAGGTACAAATGGCAACATAGTTGCAGCAAGTAGCTGTTCAGTCACATTGCCAGTATCCCAATTATGAACCATCTCAGTTGTTGGTCAAAAGAAATATGTGCTCCTGTCTGGGCATGGAAATCATTTGTCCTACCTTAAAACCTGTTTTATCTGGATGCCCAGCGGCAACAGCAGATGCTGCATGGATGTGTGACAAGGCTGTAGCTAAGACTTGGTTGTCTTGATCATGTCTGGGGTGACTGTGCAGTTCTAAGGAGCAGCAGTTTGATGATAGTCATACATGCAAAGGGGCATGTCTTTTCCACAGAGGAAAAGAAAATCCTTCTCCTCAGAGAGAGCTGCTCAGCAGAAATCCCACCAGCTTGTTAGTCACAAGAAGTGACATTTTCCCTACACAAACTTCCAGGTGTAATGGCGGGATCCCTGTTTTATCCACGCAGGTGCTGTGTGTTTCATTAATTGTGTAATTGGCCTGATCTTCACCATGGAGGCTGGAAATTACTGGTTTGACATCTTCAATGACTACGCAGCCACCCTCTCACTGCTGCTCATCGTGCTGGTGGAAACCATCGCTGTGTGTTACATCTACGGGATAAGGAGGTAAAAGCTGGAGCCCTGCTTCCTTCATAGGGCAACAGCTGGGGGAGCGGCCACGGGCCAGGAATAGAAATACTGCCTTGGGATGAATGTTCCTCCTGTGCTATAGGATCAGCAAGGGCATCAGGGTCTCCTCTGCCCTGCAGATCCCTTCCAGGGCCTTGTCTCAGGGCTGCAAGGGGCCGGGCTGGGCTGACACTGTCTCTGCTGGCAGGGGAGTACTAAGGAGCGGTACACACAGCTCCCTGCTCCTGTCTTTGGTCTCAGGAGCAACTTCTGCCAAAACTCTGCTCCTCCCATGACAGGAATTCAGCACGAGCATAGGAGTGCCCGTAAGTCTTGTTTCAAAGGTGGTCACCTCACACATTGTTTGTCTCCCAAGTCAGTCTTTGTGGGAAAAAGGAAGCTCTGGAATCAGGAGAAGTTTTGAACAGCAAAAGTGTTTGAAAACAGCTGAAAGGAAAGGCTTCAGCATTTGCTTTGTTAGTCTGCCAGCACGGAGGGTGTCCAGGCACATACGTGGGTATTTCCTCCCTGATGAGTTCAAAGCCTTCCAGTCAGATCCAGGTCTCCTGTGGGATTTTAGGTACCATTCCCAGTATCAGTACTTCCCCAAAGACAGTGAGGTAACAGCACTGAGAACACTCAGCTACAGAAACCCAGCTGTTTTCTTCACAGTACTTCAGCATCATTGCTTCTTTCTATCAGCTGACACCAGGAACACCCCGAGCTTACGCTTCAGGCAGAATTTTTTTGCTGTACCTATTTCTAGCTACTCTCTGCAACTTGGGATTCTCTTGGAAGCCTCACTGTCTTTTTTGATTTCCCCCTCACAGTGATTCTGGTGAGCCAGCTTTTCAGACTATAATTCTCTGCTCATTTGTGGTCAACTGTACTTCCCTTTCTCATCTGACATACTTGATTCTGTAGGTGGTTTTTGAAGTAATTCAGAACAAGGTATTCATCAAGTATCTAGCCAGTCTCAAAAATATGCATTTGGTTTTCTTCACAAAAATGTTTGGTTTTCTTTTGAACAGATTTGAGAAAGATCTTTACACCATGATTGGACGCAAGCCAAACTGGTATTGGAAAATTATGTGGGCTTTTGTTAGTCCACTGCTAATTATAAGCCTATTTATTTTTTACCTCACTGACTATATCCTCACAGGAACGTTGCAATACCAAGCATGGGATGCCACACAGGTAAAAGAGTTTTGGGTTTGGGCTTTTTTTCTGTTTTAAACTTTCCTTTGCTCCTGCCAGGATACAAGCTTCCTTCCTAACTACACTGTTCCACAAAACAGCCTTCTGAAAGCTAGTAGCTGGAGTCAGGGCCATCCCCTAATTTTGTGGAAAGGAAAACCAGGGAAAACTTGACTTAGTGATGATGCAATGATTCTGTAAAATCAACTAATTTTCCTCTATGATGCTTAATCAACCCATCATAGAATTAAATTTCATTCATGTTGAAGACCCAAATACCATCTTTTAAAATACACTTAAAACACCCCTACTTTCAAAGTGTATTTACTTTGAACAAAATTAGCATTACTTTAACAGAACTGAGCTGCTGCTGGAATAAAGTTTTCATAATTTCCATATACATTTGTCTTCATGGCTGGAAAATTTCCTTAAGAATACTGGACTGTGCATTTATATCACAGAGCAATTACTACTGGCTAAGTAATCACTGGTTTCATAATCTTTTGTGGAAATGTTTCCATCATGCAGGAACAAAGCACATAATTGTTTTCATGTCATGCCCAATTTGGGACTCATGGCGGGCCTGGCCTGTTGACTGGGTGTCAGCATGAGCCCACAGGCTCCAGGAGAGGAACAGAGACCTGACAGAGGTCAGGGCCCAGCCACCTCATTAAGAAATACAAATCAAGCCAAAATCTGCTCTTTACCGAAGCTTGCAGAAGTTTCCCCCAATCCTGTTGTCAGCAGCTCTGTTCTTGTCAGTTTTCAGTGTGTATGGTTGGACAGAGAGCACTGAGGGCAGCTGTGGGCTGCCACAGACTGAAAATGCTTCTCAGAGGTCCTGCCTAGATCCATACACACAGCTTTGCTCCTGGCCCAACTCTGGGACAGACCCCACAGACCCAACACTGCTTTTCTCCCTTGCAGGGGCAGCTGGTGACCAAGGATTACCCAGGCTATGCCCTGGCAGTGATTGGGCTGCTGGTGGCATCATCCACCATGTGCATACCCCTGGGAGCACTAGTGACTTTTGTAAGGAAGAGACTGAAGAGGGAACGAGTTTCAACTGTTGCATGAAAGCTGACAGCTGGATTTGGGAAGACCTTACCCCCGTCACCAGTGACTGGGCACTTCTGGAAGACAGCAGCAACCATTATTTGTAGCAGCTACTTATAGAGTTGAGAATGGTGGGTGCTATATTGACCAAAAAGTGCTCTTGGGAGGTTCCACAATGGTTTGGGGAAAACAAGCTCTTCTGTCACAAGATGAAGCTTTAAAGTGGCCTCTGTGAGAGGTGAGAAGAGCAGCTCACAAAATGCCAGCTAGCACAAATTAACCAGCACATCAGCCCATTACACAATTAGGTGATTCTTTTCCACTATTGTAGCACTGCCTATATGGAAACTTGAACAACCAAGCATGTTCCTGCACCAGTGTACCAGCAAACACCCCCAAACCATTCAAGACACTTCAGCGTACTCATTGTTTGAAATGACATCTGTATTTCATCAACAGGTGAAATTGTTGAAGTCTGGCAATGAGAATGTGACAATTGCTTTCCTACATGGGAGTAATCAGCAGGATGGCACTGGGAGATAAACGTGGCCAACACAGCTTATTTTACAGTTGTGTCCAGCAAAGCAGTGAATATATATATTTATATATGCATATATCTATATATATGCACACATATATGTGAGCTGCACAAGTTCTCCCACCTCCAGAAGTAAGCTTCCAATTCCAGTATGCAACTGTGCACTGTGCTTTGTATTTTCTAGGGATGTACTTTAAGTACACTAGAAGGTATCTGTGATAAAGCTGCTTTACGAGCCCCACCCAAACAAAAGTATGCCATATAATTAGCTTTGACAAAGTTCATATCCAGGTATTCTTTAATCATCAGATGTAACAATCCAGCAGTTCCATTGACCTGGTTAATTTCCATGTGTAAATGTTTTATAAAGAAAGCAACATGTTTAAATTGCAAGCTTCATGTAATAGAAAACATTAAAATTATACCTATGAACTTTAGAAAAGGTTGCTCTGAAGAACAGTATTAGAGACACACTCAGGGGACAGGGGTTCTTAATACAGTGTCTTAACTATGGAACCATTAGTAGATGGCAAGTGCCTTAGAAAAGAGGGATTAATTTCAAACATTGTTAGAGCACAACACAAGTCTCTCATTCTGGGGAAAGTAGCAAGAGGAATTGTACAGCCCCCAGGGTTGGCAAAATCTTGACAGTGACAACCAAGATCCATGTAGTCTGCAACAGCCCTACAAACAGGACACACCTGCCTCCCTCCCCAGGCTTTGCTAACAAAGGAAAGACACCTTTTCACATTTCAGTTTATTAAAAATGGATACCATAAACAAGACCTGTACAAAATATAGCTGAAATTGCCCAGAATTTGGTAAGAGTTGCACAATGAGAAGTTATCGTCTTGGGCCTCCTCTTCCTCTTCCACGACCTCGGCCTCTGCCACGGCCTCTTCCACGGCCTCTTCCAGCAACTTGGCAGGTAAAAGAAAAAGGGTAAATAAAGTGAGACCGAGGAATACTTTCATTTTGATTAAAACATTCTGTATTGAGCATAATCACCACACTGCTTCCCTGTGATAAGACATCAAGTTAGTTATTAAGTCTGTTAATGCTCAGTAAGTTTCAGGCAGTACTTTCATTCCAGTATACAATTACCACAGACTACTGTCTGTCCCTGATTTCACTGCAGAAAACAAGGGGATAAAACAGTCGGTTGCTCCCAAATGACTGGGTAATCTGACAGGAAACCAGGATTCCTCTNTTTTAGAGAGGAATGCAGATTTTGATAGGCTGTGAGATTCCCAACCCCATCCTGTCTCAGGCACCATGTGGAAGGTCAGCATTTCAAAAGGATCCCAACATCCAACAGCTCCTATTGGTCTCAGTGATGCCTCTGCCAATTGCAGATGTGATTCTAAAGCAAAGGCCTTGACTGTGTGCTCCCAGTTTTAGTTACTGCTATTTAATTGTAAAGGGAAGACAGAATCATAGGACAGTGCAGGCCACAAGCAACTGCTGAATGTCGTATGATCCATAAGGTGATAACGTGCCTTTGCGTCCGTGTCTCCCAAAGAAACGTGACTCACCAGGCTGCAAGGACACTCTGCAAACTTTAGATTATTGGTTCATTTCAAACGTGTTTGTGAGTGCAGGGCTCAAAAAGATACCAAAAATCTGGTATACTGCTGAAGCGGGTGGCTCTCTAAGAGATACCACTGGCACCCACATTCAAGGAGCAGGCTGTGGGAATTATTCTGGGACGTAGGTTAGAAATGCAGAAAACACAAAAGGAGCAGAGACACAGGACAAATTTGACATAAGCAAGGTGTCATTATATTGCTGGTAATACACTGACCCTGAAAAATCCATGGAAGCATCAACCCCAGCTGGAGGACGACAGCATCAGCAGGTAGCTGTGCTCACCAAGTGCCAGCACGCTTGGACTCAAGGCACAGGTGGCACAGACACCCCAGCCAGCATCCTGCCCTTTCCTGACCACTTGTCAAGGACAGAATCAAGGGTTTTACACTTCTGAAGCCCAAGGGCATTTATGGATTAAGGCAAAGCACAGCACAGCTTTGGTCTGAGAGCACTTCCACACACTGTGGATGCAGAGAGCATCAAATGCAGGTAACTGGAGCTATCATGGCTGCTTTCCCCAAAGCTGACACCAAGTAGGGACGTTCTTGTTCACACCGCATCGTGAGGTTCAGGAAAGAACAATCCAACCACACTCATTTCTCTGTGTGGTCAGATTGTTTTTAATGAACTTGAGAGGAACAAAGCCCCTTTGGGAGCTTTATCCTTATTCCCTATCAAGGCAGCGCTCACACTTGGTGCTGCACAGCCGAGGCTCTTCACCAGTGCAGAACACCCTGCACGCCCACATACTTCACCACTAATTACAGGAGAAATGGTACAACACGATTTTAGAGCACAGTCAGCTTTCACTTACATCTCACTGTTTTAAAAACAGACAGATTAACTGGTGGGCAAAATATATACTGCTGCTGATTCCCTGGGGTTTACTGGAGACTCATCTTCAACAGTCTGGATTAAATCTGAGTTACTGCCTATACTGCTAGCCTTCTAAGGAAAAGGATTTTTATTCAGCAGCACTTCAGAAAAAAAAGTTCCAGGAAGAGCAGAAGAGCTGAGACTGGAACACTACTGGGAACCAAAGCTAGAGATGCACTCACTGGAATACAGCCTCGACTCCCTCAGGTTCTCAAGTCTTTCAAATTCATAGATACCATTTTTATCCCCCACCAAATTTCAGTGAACCATTCAACACCATTTGAGATACTGTCCTGTACTCACTATCTGTGTAAAGCTCCCCATACAAACTGGGGAAACAGACATCTGGAGAAGAGGAAGTGTAAATCTCTTTGGGTGCCAACTGTAAGACTCAGATAGGTTAAGACTTACTCAAGCTGATAAATATTCACATTTTTAAAAATAGATGCATGAAAAGCCATAACACAACTTCATGTGAATGAAGCTCTGCTGATGCCAAGGAGGTGGGCAAGGCAGACTGAGCCAGTGCCGTGTCAAACCCTCAGCGATGAAGGAATCAGATGCCAAATGCAGAAGTTCAGACACTCAATTCAGACTAGGAAAGCACAAACTCACCTGCTTCTCTTTTCTTGGACTTGACTTTTGGTTCAACATCCACTAGCAAAGTATCCAGAGGCAAACTGTCCGGCAGAATGAAGTAGCGGATATTGTTCCCTCGAATACTCAGGGTCTCCAGCTGTACGGGCTCTCTGTTCTTCAGTGTCATTTTCACTGCTTTGAGATGTGTGTTCATACTGACATCCACTCCTGAAACAACACAAGCCTGATTTCAGGGATAAGGTCTCTTGTTGCCTGTTTTTATGTATGCACATGAAATGAGATTTATCCTGTTCACTGACACCTGCTTCTACCACTCACGAATTACTTCAGCCTGTCACAGAATGAAACTACATCTCTTCTCTCTTGAATTATGCCAGTTACCATGAGGGGCCTTTAGCTCCTCATGGTTAAAGATCTTTGCCCAGGTTCTGGCAATCCTGCTTTGTAAATGGTTAAAATAACTCCTCTGAACAACAAATAAACTACTTATTACTTATTACAGAAGGCTAATACCAATCTTTAGTCCTTTAAAAAGAAGTAAAACAAACCTTGGAGGAGGAAAAAAAACCTGGATAATTTCCTTTTTCTGTAAGCTTTAGCAAAATCCAACCACAAAAGCAACATTTACCTTCTGATAAAACACATTCAACACCAGAGTGAATTTTCTATGAAAGTACATGAAATACCCCACGGCAAGGAACAACCACTGTGGTTCCAAACTCTCTGAACAGCCAGTACATAAGAATTGCATGGAATCAGTACTGTGCATACTATGCTGTGTTATGCGTAATTCCAAACTGGAATAAACAGCTCAGCCGGATGCATGTACTGTGTAACAGACATGAGAAGCAATAAAAAAAAAACCCAGCAGTTTTTGTTTTGCATATCCAGAGCTTTAGGTGGGATCTGATCTCCAGCTATGAAGATCAAAATGAAAATAACTTAATTTTTCTGTCCCCTCCCTCTAGATTTTACACAGCTCCACCTGACCCAGTCCTTTGGTTGGTGTGAGGGGCATTACGAAAAACCTGCCCCTTCATCCCTGCTCCTGCCCTGGCACCGGGAGGAAGAGGACATTGTGCAATGTTTTTACAGATTCTTAGCAGAAAATGAAAGAGGCTTTGCTCGACAATTAAGCCTGAAAGAGCAGCGAGGTCAGGAGCCCAGCAGTGTGTTTGCTTCCCATCTGGCTGGGTTCAGCACCGAGGTGGCTCACTCAGCTCTAATCGAAGCTGATGGACCTGGCTGCAAAATAATGCCAGTTTTGAACTCTGCCAAATCCTCACAGATTGCTACTGGCCAAAAAAGCACCTCAGCAATCCTCTGGAATAAATTCAAACTTAACCAGAGTTGTATCTCTTTTTTTTCCCCAAGAGTGCCTGGGTAAAAGAGCTTCTGAAAGCCTCCTGGGGGTGAGTTTAGGCAGGGAGATGCAGCAGCTTCCTCAGCTCAGCCGTGAGGGTTTGCCTCACTGAACACACCGTGCCCCACCTACACCCTACACCGTGCCTGCTGCCTCCAAGTACAGCTCACAGGAACGCTCTGAGAGCCACGTCCCTCACTGAGGTTATTAAAGCAAACAAAATGGCTTACACATGTTTTAATACGTGAGAAGCACATCACGAACCCTACAGAATTCCCTGCAACTTTCAGCTCAGCGATACAAAGCACCACCTAATAATCAGGAACTCCTAGGAACCCACAGGACAGACCTCTGGCAGCAGCTGGAGAGCAGATTCTCTTGGCCAGGATTCCTCTTCACCCTGCTCTGCGTTTCCCACACCCAGCTCTGCGTTTTCAAACCCACCTCTCATGCCATCAAACACATGCAAACATGCATTTCCATCTAGATTTGCCTTAACAAAAAACATGTTCACAGGAAATAACTAACGTTACTTTTTAGATTAGAACTGCCTACATGCAAAATTTAACCAATTCAAGACCACATCAGCTGGAAAAGGTTGCCCAGAGAAGCTGTGGATGCCCCATCCCTGGCAGCGTTCCAGGCCAGGCTGGATGGGGCTTTGAGCAACCTGGTCCAGTGGAAGGTGTCCCTGTGCATGGCAGAGGGTTAGAACTGGATGATCTTCCAACCCAAACCATTTTGTGACTCTGTGACCATGCTGCTAAAATTCTAAGAGACCACCGAGCAAGGTTTGGAAGACTTTCCTTCCTTGCCCCCCAAGCCTGTCTGCAGGCAAAGCTTGCAGCTGGGCTCAGAGGCTCCCAGTGCTACAGCGAATTTATAGCTCCCAGCGGAACTTTTAAAACAAAGAAATCTCTGACCAGGGACAGACTCAGCCACTACTACACATCAAAGACAATCTGCAACTCACTGAAATTTCAAGTACTTTCGTGGTTGCCCATGGAGAGCTGGCTGGTCACAACTCCGCACTGTTCCCAGCAACTCCCGACAATATCCAGACACTTTTGCAACACAAACTCGCGCTTGCACACAAAGACAGGAATTACAAAGCCCAACTCCTGCATTTCCCTGTGCCGGTCCCCGCAAGAGGGAGCACAGGACAAAAAACTCATTCAATCCGCAGCTACCAATTGTCTGCCGAAAGGCAACGGGGAATATTTTGCTGCATCCTCCCATCCTACCGTACCTGTGATCGTTCCATGCACCTGCGTGCCATTCTTCAGCTCAATGGTCACAGTCTCATGGCTCAGCTTCATTAGAAACCTGGGAATTAAAAACGCATTTAAAAAAACCCAAACCCGTTCACTTCCACATAAAGCCGTACGTGTTCCACAGGCAGCACCACGCAGTTCCGCATGCTGAGCTCCCAAAGACGGCGCTCACGGATCCTGCTGGGGATGTTCAGTGACACACTCCACGTCCTGCCCAGCCACCGGGAGCTGGGACGCTTGAGGGAAACCCTGCCGGATCCAGCATCTACTTCCAGGCGAAACGGCCATTATTATACAAAGGAACTCTTTTCAAAATCGTTACAATCCCGGGAAGGCAACGCTAACCCAGTCCGGGGGGTTTCCCTCCAAAAAGGGGGAGGGAGGCTTTGCCGAGCGACGCGCGCAGGCCCCGGGGCGGGAGCGCGGCCCGGCACGGCGGGTCCCCAGTCCGGCCCAGCCCATCCCGGGCCGCTCCCGCGGGGCCCATCCCGGGCCGCTCCCGCTCCCGCTCCCGCCNCCCCGAGCGCGGTGCGGCGGAGGCGCCTTTCCGTCAGGCCGCGCCCGCCGGGACGCTGCCGCGACAGCGCCCCCTAGCGGCCTGGGGGACCCGCCGCGAGCGCCGGGCAGCGCCCGGTCCCGCCCGTGGGGGGAGAGGGCGGGGAAAAGGGGATGGGGGAAAGGTGAGAGGATGGGGGATGGAAAAGAGGGCTAGGCACGGTGGGAAGGAGATGTGGATAGAAGTGATGGGGCTTGGTCCATGAAAGCCTGGCTTTTTGTAAGGTTTTAGAACTACCAGCTTGCCTTCCTTAATTAAAAATAAACGTTAGAAAAGAAAAAAAAAATAGACTGCTTCATTTTAAACCTGCTTTGAGTTTTACAAATAGGAAAAAATCCAAGGCCTAGAACCTGTAAAGCACTAATTTATTGTGAAAAAAGTTACAGCTTCAGGATCCAGAATTGTAATAGCAAAAATTTTCTCCGTGTGTGTCACTCTCTTCACCTAGTGAAGGTAAAAGGGAAAAAGGAAGACGACACCTGGAATTTTCACCTACTGGTATGGTCGATAAGACGCTGAAGTGCCCTTGAAAGGAAAGAGGCAAATGGGTGACACTGGGCATGCAGCCCTGGAGCACTCCAGCCACAGTAGCTCCAGACAGAGATCCAGCCATGGCTGAGAGAAGGGGAGATCCCACAGTGCCGACTGACATCAGGCACTGTGTGAGATCATCACTGTGAGAGTGATGATCCCCACCTGCAATGAGCACACACAAAACTGAAGCAGCCTTCAGGTGTGAAACAGTTCCTAAGGAACAATTTGGGAACGGTGTGCTCCAAAGCACAAAATGCACTGCAGACAGTACATCTAGAAAAGCTGAACATTTTATTGTCATTCAAGAGTAGTACACCGTTTGTGATTTTAGAAATACAGACTCTGCAAAGCACTGAAACACAGGTGCCTTCCAACTTCTAAAACCTACATTATTCTACGTCTTGCAAACCTTTCATATTAGCAATTCAAGTTTGGTCTTTGCTGCAACAAGTTCTTCACCAAAGATGCAACAACTTAGTTCTAGACTGCAAGACAACTGAGCCAAGTTTCAAACTCCACCTGCCCGTGAGCCACCAGAACCACTGCTTTCAAATATTGAGTCTATGATGTTCTTGTACTTTGTGCCCATGAGGGAGTTCACCTTTGAAAATTTTAAGTTAGGAGGATTTTCCAGTTAGCCACCAACTGGTATTTTTCCATTACAGCATCTAGAATCAAAGGGATACCTTGCAAATACTAGTGCTCATGAACAGGTTATGTTTACACAAAACCCAGAGAGGCCTCCAGAAACATTCAAGGTTAAAATGAACAGTTGCAAAAGAAAAAAAGAATCTGTACATATTTTCACTCATAACACAAGGGAACACTGGAGTATCAGTGTTTTGTGTTCCAGCTTCAACAGTGACACCTGTGCTAGCCCTAGTAGTATTCTACATGTTTGTCCCTTCCCCCCATTTAAATTTTATACTCGCAATCTGAATATACAGCTGTACTTACAGGAAATATTAAACAATGCACAGCGCCTTAAGCAAGTTCCATGTCTGGTTTTGAACAAACCATATAAAATAAGTGACAAAATAGTTTAAAATTGGTCCTTATTTTTATACAGCTTGGAAGCACTAAATTTAAAGACACACATGAACCAGCACAAATTAGTTTGCAGCTTTTTTTTTCTTTTTTTTTCCTCTTAGAAGAGTGTGTTACAGTATCATGCATGAAAAGCAAGCTGCTGCTCCCAAGTAGAAATACGGAGTTTAGACTTACTGCTTTCTCCTCAGGCTGTTATTCCTTCTTTCATAAATTATTTCAACATAACCAAGGATAGAAGCAGCTCACTAGCAAAACAATATGAAGTTAATCTTTTATGTTGTGACCCATTCTTAAAGTAATGAAGTACTTTGGAACTTTAGCATAAGGAAGGTTGGATAAACACTGCAAAGGACCTTTACATTCTTTGATTTTGTTTACATCTTCAGAAAGAAAGTTCTACATTTTAACTTGCTAACTACTGGATTTTCATATGGAGACTGTAGCATTGAAACAGTGCAAGACATTTGCAACTTCAGGAACATCCAATTATACCGCCCTTTCACCCGAACAATGATTAGCAGAATATTGCATCAGTTCTAGATAAACAAGACAGGACAAAAATCTCATTTTAGAATAGCATTAGGATTCAAAAATCTTCCATATTTAGTGAAAAGAATCCACACACGAATATGCACGAAGGACTCCTTAACACAGACTTTATCACAACAAACGTAATCCAGCTGTAAATCTGGACCGAGACTTTTTATTGGTATGAAGCCATGTTTGTTCAGAGATCCCTACAGATGTTCCATTATTAACGCTTCAACATTTGGGTATTTTGAGACACGAACAGCATCAAAGCTCTCTCCTGTCAAGACCAAAAAACCAGCTGAAACAACCCAGGTGGAGCACGAGCTTAAGCAGTCCACTTAAACTCCAAAACATTCCAGACACCAAAAAGCTGGCTTTTGTCTTTGCATTACCCCAGTAAGAGTGGAGCCCTGTCCACTAATGCAATATTCCACAGACCATTGCAACTAAGACTGTCAACTCAGGTCTCAGTTGGAAGCTACCACCACAGGACACCGCTTCCTTACCCCTCACCCCCCCATTGCCAAGGAAGAATGTTCGTAAGAGCATTTTTTGGTGTGGAAAGCAGGTCAGTAGAGACTCCAAGTGTGGCTTGAAGAATCCTCAGTACCAAGCCGCTTTCCACACACACAAATTCAGTCCATCTTCTCCTTCTGGACCAGCTTGGGTGCATCAACAAAATCCTTGCCGTTGTAAAGGATGATAGCAAAAGTTCCAAAGCTGGCACTTCCCCAGAAAAGCACATAGGCCAGTGTCTCAGTCCATGTATCACCTGAGAAGAAGAGTCAGATAAACCTTTTAGCTCATTATCTCCAATTAGCAGACAGTTTTACTTTAGGACGAATGCAAATACTTCAAGCTCTCCCTCAGAGATCTGTTGTCAAATGAAATTAGAAGTCTTTCACAGATCTTTTTCTGTTTCCTTACCTTGGAAAATTTGTATTTGCCACACAGTTCTTGGAACACATTGAACAGAGATCTACAGAAGTCAGTCAAGAACTCTACTGGCAGTAATGTTAGAAAATTCAAGGCAAAAGCAGAAGGCAAAAACCTTCACCACTCCCAACACAGATTTAGATTAAAGGGAAATCCATCAGAACCAGGCTTATGCCTGTATCTGACAGTTGTAAATTGTCTTTCTGCCCAAAATTAGACAGATATTCCTCTGGGGCTTCATCCAACCTACAATAATAAAGCTACAGGTCTACCGAGGTGCATCTAAATTTGGGGATAATTAACTGTCCCTTAATTGACTTCTACACCAGTTTTAACATTGTTTTCTATAGCATTTCAGTTTTTTCCACACTCATACAGTGCTAAACCTCAATCTCCAGAGCCACGTTCAAGCACCTTTTAGAATGACTGAGAAGCAATTCTATACTGAACAGTTACTGGTAACCATTTACACAAAGTTCACAGAGAAACAAGCCAGTTTTATAAAATTAAACTCAATAGTGACTTACCAGCCATTAGCAAACAAATAATGCACATGGAGAAAGCAACCACCATAATAATAGGTAACTGAGGAAAGAGAAACAGAATAATCACTTGATACAGCAGTACACATGTTCCTTAATTTCCTTTAAGGTGGGTTGTACTAAAGCTATTTACTTGCTTTGCTTCTCAATTCACCTGTATTCAGGTCCAAATAAAAGTTTGGATAGTTCCAAAATTTGGAAGACTCAATAATTACATTTAGAACTGAAATACACTTCCTGTGCATTAAAAGAGAGGTTGAGGTTTATGCTTTGTTAAAAACAAAAATACACCAGTTAAACCCATTATGTTCCCAAATCCCATTTCAAAATAGAAAGGGAACAGTGAAACAAATGAAAAAGTGGGGGTTTTGTGTTCATGTGCTTCTGCATGAACACAAAACCCCCCACTTCTCCATGAAGTGTGAGAAAAGAAGTCCACAAGATTCTTCTGCAGAAGGAAACAGTCATTGATAGTGACTAGTAGAATTTTGTCCCTTCCACCTAGTGAAGCATATTTTAAAAAAAGCAAGCAGCAGTTTTTCCAATACCTCAAAGACACTCCATTTTCTGTCAAGGGAACAGTCTGGGTTTAATCCTATAAGCAGGTATCATAGAAACATTACCAGATGACAGGGATGCTTCATGACTAACAGACAAGTCCTACTCAGGCATAATGAAGCCAGTGACTGAATTATTGTGTTTCTCTTACTACAAATAAAGTCTCCATACTCACAGCTAAGAACTTCCAATCTTTCTTGACATGTAAAGGACTAGCAGGTTCTACTTCGTCCACTGAATAATTTCCAAGAAAAAGATCAATCGCATCCTGGAAGAGAAAGGGAGGGCAAGAATTAGAATGCACAGCAATGTTTATCAAATACACTTCCCCATGGTTAAAAGCTTTACTTACTTGTCTAAATCCATCAGAAAAGTTGTTTTTATAGTAACGTATTAATGAGTTCCAGCCATCCATTATTAAGCCCCACTGAGTTCTCTTCCCAGTTCTGTAAAAAGAAATTGTGAAAAATATTTAAAATAGATGTATATATTCAGGACTATAATTTCAGATTTACATTCTGTCATTATCCAGATGTGTACTACATTAAATGAACACCTGCACAGGAATACATTTATCTGGGTGCTGCCTTTGCATTATTACCACACATACTTGTAACAAAATTCCTAAATGACACTTCTTTCCATCAGACAATATAAATGTGCATCTTCATGGCACACATTTCATTTCCAGATAGCCTTCACTTTCATATAAACACAGCAAAGAATCTGGAGATTTTAGTCTGACTTTTTACCAACTGAACTGTTGCAAAAAACTCATTTATAGCCTAAGCCCTAGATTAATAACCTTCTCAGATATGAAGACTTGAAGAAAATCCCAAACATGCTCAAAAACCCAGAAGGCCCCTACAAGAAAGGCTGACTTGCCTTGTGTAATCGGTCTTCAAGGCACCAGTTCCAGCATATTGTTTGGCACAAGCATTAGCATTATCAGCCCATGCTGTGGATAGGAAAACAATAAGAAATATTAAGGAAGTTATATACTCTCTTCAGAGAAAAAGTCATTGCTTGAGCTCTATAAACAGCCTACCATTTTTGTAGATTTTCTCAAAGTCTGCCTGCTCTTCAATTCTCTGTCCCACATGCAGAACACCTAGTCTCTGGAATAAAAGCACATTGAGGCTTGCTAGGAGTTTGATAGAAAAATTAGGATTTGCTTTCAAAAAAAGCTTTATTTATCAAACTTGAATCTAGTCGATACAGCTCAAGTAAGCAGTACAGTAACTCCACTATGCAAGCTCTTACTGGAGCATTCAAGTTACATTTCCATTCCAAATAGAAAGCCTCTCTCCTCTTTCCAGCTTGTCAAAGAAGAGTAAAACATTTACCTGAAGCTGGGCCTGGAGAGACCTGCGTGCTAACAAGCTCTGGATCACGTTAGTCCGATCCAGGCAGTCCATGCAGTTACTGCGGAACGTTCCTTCCTGCTGAGTCACAGTTTTACCCTCCGAGTCAACTAGAAAGTAACTAACACATACAGTACATGTATTTAGAGATAACAGTCCATACAAACCACATGTTTTCACAAGTAAATACCCTAGCAACCAAAACACAATTGTCCTGAGCATTTGATGAGCCCTCAGTCGTGCCTTCAAACTTTGCTGCCTCCCTGAATTCTTGCCATGCTGAAAAACAGCACCAACTGATGAACATTCAGCAATCTCAGGGCAGTATTCACTCTTACCATTCAGAAAGTCAATCAGCAATATTGAGTTCTATGCTACTGAGACGAGCAATTGCTGGTGCAAAATCAGGGACTTGTGGGGTTTTTTCCCCCACTATTTTAGTGTCTCAGCTCCACAGATATGAAAATCATTAGCAGAGCCTAACAGCAGAAGGAACCAGGCTTGTTGATAAGTGGTCACCAGTTCAATCCAGTCACCAAGGCACAAAAAGTCATCTAAATTGTCAGGCACATTTCTTCCAGGAAAGGGTGTTTGCAAATTATGGAAAAATCTGCTACTGTCACATGCCATTCTCTCCATTATGTGAACATGGGGGGACCAGCGATTTCCCCCTTGCATATGCTAATTATTACCTCAATCTTTTAAATCCACTAAACCAGGTGTTTCCAGTAGTTGATAACAAACAGCTCATTTTAAATACTGAATTGCACACATGCATTCCAATGCTGAGCTGGTAGAACAAATATTCCAATCTACTTATCAGCTGGACGTGTGAATGGGACAGAACTATGCCTGTCCTGCCACAGCATGAAACTTCCAATTGTCTACAGGTTTACAGATTATAATCTATAGTTTAAATTACTCCAATATGTAACTATGAACTCAGGACTAGCATGGAATCTGCTGTTACTGTAGAGCATTTTTATCAAGTCTAGAGTGGTGCAGTAGATCAGGAGCCTTAAGAAGCACATTAATTTACTTTGATTAATCTTGTGTTTTCTTTTTAAGAGCCATTTTCATCATTCCTGAACTAGTTTTGTTAAACCATGTTTTACATTGTTGAAGACTAAAGCAGACACTAATACCTGTGAAATCTTCCTTTTCACCCCCAAGTTTTGGCTACAACTGATATTAGGATAGGATAGTTGGTTATTATCCTAATTAACTAGAAATGTCTATCCTTAATTGCTGCATCTCCCACAGCTGCTCTAAAAAATTTAAAGACTAACAAAAACACCTTCATGAACCCAGCTCTTCTTTTTGACAGATCTTCTGCAACTGGATTTAATCTGCAGAAAATAAGAGTTGTTTACCTCCCTAGGGGGTTGCAAAACTATTTCCTATGAAGATTAGAACTCAGATAGACCTTTCTGTTCCTATTTAAGCAATAGTCATTACAGATGAAATAAAACAAGTTAAGTTAGAGCCAGCCTAATCTTGAGAACAAGTCTTCAATTTTGTATCTTGTTTTAGAGATGCCTTTTTTTTTCTTTTGGCTTTTCTTTTCAAGGAAATCCAGTTATTTTCTATGCCTCCAATAGCAGCTGACAGTAAACAAGTTAAGGGATTCAGTATTAATTCTAAGAACAAAGGGTCCTTGCTGTATAGGAAAAAACTACAACCTTTTTTTCTCCTTATTTGAGGCGCTTAAAGTCAATCTATTCATTAGGTCTTGATGAGTTTTTAAGGCTTTTTTTTTTGTGGTGGACAGAGAATATTAACTATAATCTGATTAATTTATATCATTCCCATAGCCATCACTCCAGGCAAGAGACTTTATTAACAAGACTCTTGTTCTAGTTCACTTTACCTCATTTTATTTTGTCAGGATAGACTATACAACTGCTAATTTTGTAATGTTTTAGCTGATCTACTTTGTGCTTTAGTCACAAGGCTTCAGGAACAGGAAGGAAGCAATCAGAAAAGCAGAACAAAGTAAACTATTTCCCCAGCAATCTAGAGGTCTACAAGTAGCTACAACCAAAAACACACTTGTGGGACTAAAGATTTAACTTGATTTGGACATTGTGTGTATTTTTATATACTAAAGAAAATGAGAATTTGTTTCCCTGTGGGTTACTTATATTAGCAAGGGCTAACAACCAATGCCAGTGCAAGGTTTGGAGCCACAACAATGTGTGTTAGAGAAAACACTTTTATGAATGCCTGTGGAAGGAACACACAGTTTGCTGTCAACACAACCTGGAATTTCTATGGATGAAAAAAAAGGTATAATCTAAGGAGACTTTCTTTTAAATAGCTCCAATTGGATGCACGTTCATTTCTTTGTCTAACCTTTCACTCAACACTACAAAGGCAGCTCTTGTCACAACTCAGGGTTCCTGCAATTCTCAGACCCACTTGATAATGAGGCAACATGGACTCTACATCTTACTCCCCACCAGGTCTCTAATCTTGCACATGGTGTCAGCAAGACACCAGAGATATGGACACACAAATGCATCTTCTTTGCAGAAGATTACAGAAGGTTTGTATTACTGTGCCTTGATGCAAGACAATAGAAACTATGAGGAAGTGGTCTCATTTTAACAGCACAGAGGTGCAAGAACTGCAGAGCCTTACCTGAACTCATCTTGCTGGTCTGCCAGTTGATCCATCAAAATCTGAAGCCGATCCCACCTCATCCGACTGCACTCTTTATGGAAGTCAAATGCCACATACCTGTTCAGAGAGAGAAGCATTTTTTCAGATTACATATGTACTGCAGTGAAGGTTACAGAAAACCCTACAGCAAAAGGCTGATCTTTAAAACAGGTAGTGACAGAGGATTTGTTTTTCTTTAGAGATAACTTTCACCACAACTGCAGATTTTGTCAGTGCTCTGTAATCTTCCTGATGCTGCACCCTTAGTGTGAATGGTGACACCATTAAATTCTTTACAAAATGCCATTAGTCTGGGGAAGCACATATTGAGTTCCAAATTCTATGTATGTTCCATTCTATGTTCTGGCTAATGTTTTTCCTCCAGGAAGCACAGAAGGGATACAAATCTTATTTAATGTCTTTTTTTTTTTCCCCACCAGGATTCTTTTGTTCTCTGTTCACTTTGAACTAGACAAAGGTGTTGAAATCCAACATTTTTTGCTGGCATAATTCCCTCCATAACTCTAGAAACCTGAGACAGGTTCTGTTTAAGCAGCTAGTCTAACTGTCATTAGAAAATTAAGCAGCTACTCACTTGGAGCAAAATTTTAAACAGCCAATTTCTGGGAAGAAGTGCTCTAAATGAGTGGTGCTTGACTAATTAAACATTTGCATGTATATGTTTGCTGTGAATTACAGGGCATTACATTCCTCCCCCCAAGCATCCATAACCCAGAAGTTATTTGACAAGATTTCAGGACTATTCATGAAGAAAAATGGTCTATACACACTGAAACAAGTAACTGAAGTCTAGAGTTTGACTCTGGCAGGTAGACACCATCAAAAACAATTAACCGAGAAAGTGGATTTTGACAGCAATAGTAAAATAGGGCTGCCAAACACCACTTTTGAACATATACAGAACATCACCAAAATGCACCTTCACATAATTTCACATCTTGGTTTCTACCAGATGACTTCATAGCAAATATGCACAGAATAAAAAAATGTGGCACAGCAATTTCAAGGATAAGGTAGAGGGGCAAATATCTGTGCGAGTTGGATAAAAGCCCCCACTCCAGAAATTAAGGAAAGCAAGCACAGACAGGTCGTAAAAATGTGTACTGCACTCCGCCTTCCCACAAAGAGAAGGGATTTCTCATAATCCAAGTGCATTCTCCACTCTTGGCCCCTTGTTACACTGAGCTCCTGGCATTTAAATTACTTGTTCCCCTTACTGTTCCATCCTGTTTTGCTCATGCTCAGCACTCCCTCACTAAGTTAGCAATGTAACCAAGCCCTTTTGCCAGACATTACTTCAACAGGGCATGATCTTACTTCTCCTAAAACGCAGAAGACTTCCATTACATACTATAACTCCAATACTGGAATCACCATTGCCTCTGAATTTCCTTATTTATTCTGCCTGGGTCCTCTATTAGCAAGTTACTTCATAAACATAAAATGCAAACAAATCACAGCTTTGGTAAAGGCCCCCGGAGAGCTGACCACTCTGTGGGTCTCAGAGGCAATGCTTAACTTGTAACACAAAATGTATCACTTCACGCCACATGTACCTGACCATTCCATTTGCCATGTTGTTCACCATTTTTGAAAAGGTTTGCTCAAGAGGCTTCTCTGAGCCTTTTTGGTTAACCTGGGAAAACAGAGACAGAATTACTCAAAAGCCTGCTTAAAAGAACAACTTTTTCAGGAAGAACAAGTGAAAGCATACCAAGTTGACAATCATTTGCTTTCCATAGCTAATTATCTGTGAGTCAAAATGTCTTTGGAAGCCATCCATCTAGAAGAGAAAGGAAATGTGTTGACAGATGTACACTATTATTGAGATCTGTGCTTTACAAGAAACCTCCATTATAATCTTTTTGATGATTATTATAACTGTTTGATGTTCTCTTTTGTGCCAATACATTCCCACTTTCCTCCTCCCAGTCCATTCAGTTCTCCCCATTAAACGTGCTACAGATAAGTATTGTGTAGCTACTAAAACTGGATCCAAAGAGGAACTACCCCCACTGATGTCTGCATTTTTTCAGCCTTGAATTCATTGTAAGAAGTACAAGGTTTCTTGCTATTACTTCTAAAAAATAATGCTCAATCCAGTATTGCTGATTTTTAGTCTTCTGATTACAGTTTGCAACTTTATCACGCAAACATGAGCCCAGTAACATGTTAAAACCCCAAGACACAAACACTCACATACATGGTTTACTGACTTGCTGATCTGTGGCTTTGGTTTATACTTGAGGTTTGGTCTTTGAGACCAGAAAAAAGGAATAGATCCACGGGTCTGCAAAAGAATGGTAATGGTTTTAAACAGCAGAATTTACAAAACCCACTCGACATTTAAAAATAAAGCAGACAGGTTTATTTTGTTAAACTAATTCAAACAAACTAGTCTGTTTGTTTAGTCTATGCTTTTAAATATAGATTGTACACAAGACATGCAAATAAGATAGAGCTATCTATGTATCTATGTTCCTTACAGTGACTTTACCTGAACAAACGATGCTTTGCTCCCCTTGTAATGCACAATTTGTTCTGTCTCAACAAAGTTAGCAGCGTGCCCTTCTGAATCAATACCTGTGTAGGAAAAAGACCATGTTAGCTGGCTCAGCCTGCTGGCAAAACAGTGACAGTACATCAGCAAAAGGCTTCCTTCCTCTCCCTTTTAAGTCCTCACAGGAAGCACAGACCTGCCTGACAATGTAAGATTAAACACACCTTTGGTAAAAGTTTAACATGATCTGCACCAAATTTAAGCAGAACTGCGCGTCTTCAAGTTAACATATTTTGATATTTTTAGCACTAGAAATTATCATTTAATAAGAAATAAAATACCAGTGCTCTGACACCAAAATATTCACAATTCTGTAGCAATGGTACTGCAGAAATGGACTAATTTCTTCAAAAGCGTGTACATTGGGACTAAGAACAGAGAACGTAATTTAAATTCATTTCCCTGTTTGCTTTTTAACTTGAAACAATTAGAGAACAGCACTCAGGGCTCCCCTGCCAGCACCAGTGATGCTCTTAGCTGGAGTTACTGCTAGACCAAAAGGGCTATTACACACTTGCATTTAGCACCAATGAAAACAGCCATGTGTTAAAAATCACTACAAAACTTTTGCAGTTATGTCTCAAAGACATGAAGAGTCATTTTTAATAAATATCAAAAAATGCTTCTGTTCCTAATATTTTCTTTGGAGGAAGAACCTCAAGACAAAACTAAACAATGTTTTTTTGCAAGCCACTATACAGCAATTACTCTTAAAGGTAACTCACATGTGCAGATGGGATACATTATTTTTTTAATAAATAATTTTTTTCTTTTACCTCTGACATAGTAGCGTACGCCAGCTCTGAAACAGCTTCTTCTGGAAACAAGCAGCCAGTCAAAACACTTGCCATTAATAGAACAAGAGTGCATAGTGATAACTGATGAACAACACTCAGGAAAAATGTTTCATTAGGATATTTTTACACATCAACAGGTAGGAAACGTCAAAGAACCAAGAGACTACATTCAAATAAATTTGTATACGTTTGTCACCTCAACAACAGTTGAACATCAAACTTGAGAGACAGTAACAATATTAAGATCAATATACACATTGCAAAACAACACTCCATGGTGATGTCACTGATGAACAAACATTAAAACTGCTGTAATTTTGAGAAAATGTGATTCTAAAGTTTATTCTGGGTCTTATGGTCCTAATTAAAAATTAAGAATCCATCTCATCCATAATTTTGTTAGACTACCTTAACAATTCCTTTCTCCTATTGCTTTTAACAATTAACAACTACTTCAAAAATACCGCTTCAAAATTTTTTCTATGCTTTTAGAAGAATAAATATCTTGGGGTACAAGATATTTTGCACCCGTAAGTGAAACATACATCACATCTACAAATGCCAGAACTAGCAGTAAAATAGACTGGCTTTCAAATCCATGTGAAGAAAAAGAGAATGAACACACACCAAGACTCCAGTGGGAGCTTCTCACACAAGAATGGTTTCTTGTAGCCCGGTCTACATACCCAAAGTGCCAAATGCACCTGGGACTAACCAACAAACAGGGGCAATGACAACTTGTTTCAGCTTTAGTCTTGTTTTCTGCTGCTTATAGTGTCACTTTTTTGGACTGCAGTAAGCAATCGAGTCTAATAGAGATGAACACTCATGAAAAATTTGTCCAGGTAGATTCACCAGCTTGCATGTTTTGCCCCTAAAAACTGAAAACTATCACTTTAAAGCAAGCAAAACATCAAAATGGTCAATTTTTATATTAGTGTACTGCAGTCCTCCTCTTTGAGGAATCTAGATACTCCATTTCAAGTGAAATTTCAGTTCTGTATCTATTATTCAAATGGGACATAAAGCAGCTGTGTCACACATGAACACCTCAGCTATGTTAGAAAACACACTGATATCATACACAAGTCACCTTGATTTCTGCTTGTATTTATGCCAATACTGTTTGTAAACAACTCCCAAAAATATAATATAAATTGGCCCCATCCAGAATATTCTCACAATTCATAAATTAAAGCTGAAAAACATCCATTCCTCTGTTTTCCTGGAGAATTACTGCCAGGTCCTCTACCCTTTAATGCATTTATACAGCCAACAGTATTCTGTAAGAAAGGTTACCTCTAACCTTAGCTGCTTAGCAATTGTCAGCCTATTTTCTGTTGGCAATCTGTCCTCACTTAAAATGACAACTTGCTGTTAGCAACTTCCACATATACAGATAAAGACAAGACTGAATTTACTGTTCTTCAGAAGGGTTTTGGTTTGGAGCAGCAAGGGAAATACTAAACATAGTTTAGGGCTTCAGGTGATCAAAATCTCAACTATCCAAGTCCATTATTTCCCATCACTGCAAGACTAGAAGCCCTGTACACATAGTTGAAAAAATACATTTGGGTATATATGGGGGAAAAAAAAAAGAACCTTTGATATTATTGAAATATCTACTAGTGGCACTGTAACAATTCTGCTGAGGGGTCTTCCTAGCATTTTTACAGCTAGAAATCCTGTTTCTTCAAATTCCTGAGTTCTCTAAGGTTTTGCTGTAATTCTAATTTAAACAAACATTACTTATGCTAATTATTTATACAGTGAAAAAACAGCAGGATCCAGGAAGGTGTTAATTGCAGTCTGTCAGTTGTTAATTGCAATTTATCCAGAACTATCAGGTTAAGAATTAGGGTGTTTCAATAGTTCCCTTTTGCTATCTTTCCTTTGTCTCTCTGCCTACTCCCCCAACATTTTCCATTAAATGAAGCCACAGGAAAGGACTGGAGATCTGCCAGCTGCTGACAGTCCTATCAGACCAACTGATTCCATTTGGAAGCCATTCCCTGCACACACCTGAGGGGCCTTTGCAATGGATAAACAAAGCAGAACATGGCCTGAGTTGCTCCATCCAGCCTTGCCACTCTTTTTCATACTGTCAGTCCAGGAGCAACTACCTGGGACTTACTGTTTATCATACACTGCCTCCAGAAAGCATTCAGCTTCCTTGCAGCATTCATCCCTTCTCAAAAACAAACTCATGAATGCTTTGATGAAAAGGTTGTTTCCCAAAGCGTTGGTGCAGGAAAAGCAGCTGCCCAGGAAAAGCATTCCAGGAGCCTTCAGCAGAACTTATCCTTTTATTCATCAACATCCATAAGCACTCCTTCAAGTCAAAACTGTTCTCCCTTATTTTGCATCTAAAGTAAATGCATCTTCATAGCAAGATAAAAAAATACTAAAGCTGATGGAAGAGCGTTTGCCACATTAATCTTAACCTTCCCACTGAAAGACAGTTATGCAAACCATGACTATAAAATTAAATACATTAAGCCTTCAAAGCAGAATATTCAAGGGAGTTAACACACAAGTGGACTATCAAACAATATGTAACACCCATATATGAGCAAAAAATAACTTATTTCTGACAATGTGCTCTATGTTACAATTGCTGGTGCAGCAATAGAGCAGCCTCACAGCAGCCATTTTGCTACTGGACTACCCACATCCAGCACCCAGTTTTACAACACAAAAGGATACATCCGTGCATCACCGGCGTAGCAAACCTGTGGATCTGAAACACACAAATACATGTTAAAAATATTAAATACTAGTAGCCAAGAAAGGTAAGCGAGCAACTATGCTTTGCGCCTAAGGATTTTGTGGTACTTTTGTCTACTTTATACAATTTACTTTTTGTTTAGGGTGAAACATTCCTTTCTGAGAAAAGAAGTTCAGGGAAAACAGCAACATATGTAATCCTTATCAGCAGGAGGAAAAAAGCAAAAGTCTAATCCTAATTAAGCAGCCTGGACAAAAAGCAAGCTGCTTTGTCCTTCCTATACACAGCATTTACTCTCCTAAAAACATGCCAGATATAAAGCAATACTTGCTGAAAATCTTTTGACATGGTGTGTTTGCTTTACCTCCACAGCAGGACATATGCAGAGACAGTAGTTGGAGAATCCTTCAGTAAGATGTATTTTTATGTCATTAATACTCAAAATGCTTGTTCTAGGGTTTTTCCTATCCTGCTATTCCTGAGTAACTTAATTTTTCAAGAAAACTTTAAAGTTCAATATTAGACGTCAGAAATTCCACACTTCATTACCTAAAACTGTTCCTGCATCAAGATACCTGTAATCAATGTCATGGGAAGTGTAGCCTAAAAATACCAGTTATCTCCTATTTCAGCTTCTGTGTTTTGCCCCCTAGGTCTATTTTCACTAGCCAGCCACACTTGGCTTTCCTTTGCTGTTCCCACCTCAGCTCACCTCTCATTTCCCAAGCTTTATTTGCATAGCACTATGAAAACTTGACACCCAGTAATATGCCCCTGGAATATGCACAACAGCCCTTCTCTAATTCCTGTCTTCACATTCCAGAAGCACTGCACAATCCAGCCTTTTGGAACAGTGCTGTCTAATGTAACAGCACATCTCCACAGGTTACCAAGGCAGAAATAGAAGCTGTGCGTCACTTGCTTTGATAAATGCAAAGTACTGATGGAGAGAGGAGGCTGCTGTAGGGCAGGCAATCCAAGGAGTTTAACAGACAGAGGATGTCTCCAGTAGGAAGGAGCTTCGACAGTCTGGCTGGTAAAGTGCCACAGCAGTGGCTCATGGTCATGCACTTTTATTTGCTGGACTAAGTGAATTCAAAGGTTGCACTGTGCTAATCTTCATTTGAAATAAACTGGAATAATCTAAACTGTCAGTGTTACTCTTAATTACCACCTTTATGATCTATTTACTAGGAAAATGGAATTTAAACTGCACTCAGAGATTATGTGAGACAGTCTTAGGAAAAAAGTGATGAACTGGACCTTCCCTATACCCAAAGATAAATAAGCAGCTAAACTTCAAAATGCTCAAGAAGCATACACTGTGCAGTGCAACCTCCCCTTTGGTTTATATGAACAGCTATCTTCACAGCACAGTATCTTCAAATACAGACACTTCCAAAAAATTAGCTTTCTAGAAGTACTACTGAGGACATTGACAAAGTTGGAAGTTTGAAAGCAGAAGACTCACTGTGCTAAACTAGATGATGATTAGCCACGTTATACTAGATTCTGGCTGTCTGAAAGAGACAGAATCACAAAAAGCTGTTGCATACTTATAGCAAAAGTATATTTGTTCTCTATTAACAGAATCATTTTTAAGTGTTTACCTCCGGTTGAGCAATAAATTCTCTCAGAAGGTGTCCATTCCATACAAACCGTGGATCTGCCTGCAGCAACAGAAAAGCCAACATGCTTTTAGAAACTGTCAGTTCTGTTTAATTCAACATAAAGGCAGTATCACAGTATCCATGTGTCATGTAAGTTTAGGTGAACAGGTACAAATGGAGGTGAAGTTCCCTTCTTTCATCGGTAGCCTTCATAACCTCAACTAGAAATCTAAATAAAGATTGGAGAGCTATTCTTTTAACTACTCTTAAGGGTGCTGCCTGACACTTCTAAACCATTAACAACTGAGCTGCAGAACAAAATGCATTGGTGCCCCTATGCTGGGGTTGTTTCCTCCTACCAGTACTGTAAAAAAACAACAAACAAATATCAAACAAAAACACCCACACAGACCAGACTTCTCTCACAGAAGCAAGCTGGAGATGTTCAAAATTGCCACCATCCTTTTGATAAGCCATTATACTGCCGCCATGGGCACATGAAATTACACTGAAATAATTTTAACCATCTGAGATCTGAATTTACTTGAAACTGATACTTTTTACTATACTTTGCCTTTCAAACAACCTTCTGAAGTGACAAAATTTTAAGGCAAACCAATCCTTTTGTGTCTTTGCTCTCCCCGGCAAGAGCACTGCCAGAGCAGCATTTGATGACGTGAAACAATCCCCAACTGCAAACGGTTTTTCCAGCATTAAAAAACCAAACCAAAACCCCATCAATATAGACACAAGAGAATTTCAAGTTCAAACTGCATTTGGCTGTTGTCTTTAACACAAAAGCAGCATACTAAATTCATGTTTCACACAAAGAATTGGAATACTTTAGACAGAATACAACATCCCAAGACTGACAGCCATAAAACCTGCAGATCTATTCCAAGTTATCCTGGAAAAGAATATGAACACAAGTACAATTTATTCCACTTTGGATTCCTTCCCCCGATTCCAGGTCAAAGCAATTACTTGCTTCCTCTCAATTTTTCTGCTCAGCTCCACCTTCTCATAATTAGAAGTGTTCAATATTAGAGGCAAAATTTAAATTATTTTGGATTTTTCAAAATCCATTTGAAGTACACTTTAGGAAGTACTTCCAACTGCCGATCTGGAAGCGTGACATCAGATCAGAACAGATCCGTAGAACGTTTTGCTGCTCACAGGCTATGAGATTTGTGTGGACAAGCGTGCTCAGACACAATCTCTAACAGTTTGGATAAAACACAAGCATCATTTAACCATCATCTACATCAAACTGACTGGCAATTTTCAAGATGCAGACACAAAGCAAACTCAAATCCTTACCCTCTCTAGAAGGCTCATCTCCTGGAACTCTGGGCTCGTGTTGGCCAACCGTTGCAGGGTGTGTGTTAGGTCATAGGTTGTTGAGAAGTAAAACCCATCCACGCTCAAGACATGGTTAAGCATTGATAAAAATACTTTATTGTCCTGCAACTGTTTAGATGAGGAAAAAACAGAAGAGCTGTCACGTACTACTATCAAAATATTTTACTCTTGCAAGCTACCACTACTTTTTGAAGTGATGAGATGAATTTTGCTAGTGCTCTAGCAATACATGACATCATCCAGAGATTACCATACAAGAAGAAAAGCATGAGAGTGCAATTCTGATACCAGTTCACTGATAACTTGCAGCTAGCACTCTGCAACCAAATTCTGCAACAACAGTGAAGAGCAGTATTCCTGTGAGGTAAACAGCTACAGATATTAAATGAATTCTAACAATTTCCAAGCAAAAGGGAAGCTGTTAGTTTCCCTGAAAACCATTCAGTCAAAAAAACCCAAAAAACAAGATGGACAGAAAAAAGAATAGTTATAATTTGTGTTCTGGTTTCAAGTTCTGATTAACCTCATTCCTTTCCTGAAAGAGGATCAGATTCCCTTCCAGCTCCATTGGTTAGACACCCTGACCTGCTCTTTTATCAATCCACTACACATCTGTTTTAAAAAAATCTTCCACCTATCACTTCCTCAAAAAAATAAAAATAAATTCTTCCCTGCTGAGTAACTACATAACTGAACCATAAAGAAAGCAAGACAGATAAGATGACAGCAATGCAGTTTATTGTAGCAGCTGTCAGAAGAGTAAACCTGTGAGGAAGGCTTAACAGAAGCATTAGGAAGGGTGTACCATCTTAATGAGAAGCAAAAATGCACATCCATAAACTGCAGATGATATTCTAAGTTGCACCATATGAGTTCATCATCTTGGATGCCATGATTTTATATACATCTATACACAAATATTACAGCCATTCTAGTAACGTGAACAAATCAGAGAAAAGGTATTGTTCAAAGAGCTTCTTAAAAAAAACCTCATAGTTTCATCAAATTAGGTCCTGTGGCAATGAGCACTAACATACAATAATATTCCTTCACGCTCCCCTAATCAATGCACCTACCTGAATATCAGTTAAGTGCAGCATGGTCTTTTTGTAGGAGAGGATGTCAAAGTCTGTCGCTTTCCAGATTGCATGACTGAAAATCTCACCTACTTTTTTCTTTTTTGTTATTACAATAAGATATGTGCCTGTAAATCAGAAAGAACAAAGTTTGGGAAAAAAGAAAAAAAAAAAAGAGCTGCATGTATTAAGAAAAGCAGCCTGTACCCATATCAGAAAACTGAAACCAACAGGACTTTATGTTCTTAAGTGTAGCAAAAGCAGACAGGGCTGGAGCAAAAGCAAAATATACTTGCTAAGCCACCCACTTTTTTATGCCCAGAGATCTTGAGCTGCTCATTAAGTTCAAGGAATTTCAAAAAAAGTGGACAAGATAAAGCACAACCTACTCTTACTTCTGATCAGAGACAGTCTGAAAGTCTTCAGGTTTGCAAACTCAGAAAGAGGCCAATGCTCTTGAATGTGGTTTGAAAAGCACAGAGCAAGTCCAAAATACATGAAAGGAAGCATGCTTCAAAAGCCAAAAAGACTATTCAACCTATCATGAAAAAATATTCCTCCTAACGGATTCAAAACAGTACAAAGAGATTTGGGGTTCTTTTAGCAATTTAAGACAGGAAGTTTGCTGTTTCCCTGGTTGCATAAGTAACGAAGGAAAAAACCCACCCCATAATCATGGGCAGTTCAATCAGAGCAATTAATTTACACTTGCTGGTAAACACAACACAACCATATTTCTAAGCATAGTGTATTTCAGTGTCATCTTGTTTTTGAAGAAGTTCACTCTTAATACTGCAACAGGCAAAGAATATTTGTATTTGTTAAAGATGCTGCATTGCTAGACACGGGGCCAGTTTTACAGTTAACAGCAGTCAACTGTCTAATAACACTTAGCTAAACATTTAATTTAACTGGTAACATCTTTACTTTGACAGCTGTATGCTAACACTCAGTGCAAAGTTCTGGAGGATAGAACGAAAAAAACCCAAGCTTTTAAGAGACTTAAGATAATCTATATTTTATTTAATATTCAGGCAGATGAATAGTAGTCATTACCAAGCCTGTAGAATGGTGAAAATTTCCCTTTGGGGCAGTTCAGTTTTAAAACAGTCAGCACTCATTGAGTCCCTAAGACACATGTATCCATTACATTGCTCTTACTCTGCAAGACCCACAATTCTTTAGAATATGGGCATAGAAAGTTCAGCAGTTTTAAGATCCTGTAGAAGTCACTGCATTCAACACTATCACCCTTTGCCTCAGTTGGGAATACTGCAGTGAGTGATCTTTAATCCTTTCTACATATGGGGATTTTATTCAGTATGTATGCTGCTTATTACATCATTTTTCAGAGTATTTCAGTCTCAAAACCTACCAAATTCTACAAAAAGGATTGTTGGACCAGCAATACTTACTTTCACAAAAGCTTACACTTTATGCATCAGGTGTATTGATGACACTGTCTGCTTAGACCTGACCACTGAAGACACTTAGAGAAACTGGACAACTTATTCTTACATTATCCTAAAACTCCCTAAACTTAGAATTGTTCCAGTCTGCCCTTTTCCTTTTCATGTTGGATTTTCTTCCTATTTGTAGGGTAGTTGCAATACAACCATTACTTGAACAGCTGCATCTGCTTGTCTATCATCCAGTCACTCTCAGCTATTTGCATACCATGATTATTGATCAAGCTTCACAACTCAACACTTGACTGTTGCATCAAATCCTGCAGCTCAGATTAAAATAGTTGCAAAGAATAAGTAGATGAGGTTCTTTGCACTCATTTGAAATGCATTCCTTATAACTCCAACAACTGCCAGTTAACCCTACCTTTAGAGTACCTCCTGGTTTAAGAGTTACACAGACATTCATGATAAAGTAGATTTGGATGCCTCCATCCTCTAGAAGCCACATGGAAAACCTGTCATACTGATGAAAGTGCAGCCTCAGATACTTGCAAATACTATTTTTGCCTTTAAAGCTTCTTCAGCAATCTATTTTGTCTAAGTATTTTTAAAGAGCACAGTTCCGTTCTCCTTACCTGCCACCAATCGGATTGTTCCCAAAATACCAAATATAGGCCTTGTAACAGCTGAAGGGGGAACATCTTTTTTAACTGAAAAGCAGAAGAAAAGAACATCATAATTTCAGACTGCTTCTTTCATTACTGTATTGGAACACTATTAGAACTAAGCTTCTCCAGCCTTCCTGGGCAAATCAAGTTTTCATACAGTGTTAATTATAAGAAACAAAGCATCAGAATTTCAAAGCCTGATGGAGCTTTGGGAGGTGGATCTGGGATTCTAACCCACTTTCTAACCAATTTCTCAAGTTTAATCAAAGTAGTCATTCAATTAAATAAATTCAAGCTTATTTTCATGATAGTATAGCAAGTAGACTCCTCAATAATGTATTGTCCTGCCAGCTTCCAGAAGCTTTGTTCTGAAGCCATCAAGACATAAAGGATAACCACACCATAACTGCTTGTGCCTCCCAGGTCTATTTGCATCTTCTACACCTTAGTTTATTTCTGTCTCAAAAGACCTAAGCTATCTCTGCAAAACTACCAACAGCAGCATACAGGTGGCAAGGGACACAGTATTCCAAACAACGTATCAAGAGATCCACAAAGTAATTAAAAGTCTTAGCATGTGTATGTTTAACCTATCTACATTTCTAAAACAACAGAAGGGACTTTAGAGAAATCTAAAGAAACTCAAACCATCCCCCAGAATGAAGCATTTTCCTAGAACTCAGAAAACTGAGAAAACCTTAAATCTTCCTTTGCTTTAAACACCTTGCAGGTTCATCTGATAAAAGAGCAGCAGTGAGAGAGATGTGGACTGACAAAAGACTTGGGATAACTATCTTGACAATTTTGAAGGAGAAACTGAAATAATATCCTAAGATTCCAAAAGTATCAGTGGGATGGGCACACCGCTCTTACATGAAGTATACAAGAAGCCTAATGAAAGGGAGACAATGACTGCTTTTATATTACTGCAGCATTTCTGTCTGTTTGGAGATCAGTAATACTGTGGTACCAAACTCCTGAAGTATCAAAAAGGAAGTCGCCCAGTGCCTTCATTTTACTGTTATTTAATCAAAGTTCTTTGTTTCATATTCTTTAAAAAAATGTAACTAAAATTTTCAAGACATCAACAGGCTTAAGACTATTCCCACGGACATCCAAATCTGGATTTGCAACACAGATTGAAAATTTATAGTAAGGGTTTTTTTACTGTTGCCATTTCTGCAGGCTTTATGAAAAGTCAAGTTTCAGTTTTATATAAGACAGCACTGGGACAATTTGCAAAAGCTGCAGAACCCCAGTGTTCAATCCTTTCCCTGTTTCATCTTCCACTTCTAGCACCAACCCCATCTAGCTTGGATGAGTCAGCTTCCCCTGTTGTGATGGACAGTCTTACCAAAAAACAGGCAAGCACTATCATCCTGGTAACCCACAGCATCAAACCCACAGCCAAAAGGCACTTGAAACAAAGCTCTGCAGAACAGAATATAAAGCACTGTTCTAAACTGTAACTAAAAATAAAAACAATTATGTCAGTATCATCTCAGTAAGGTTCTGAAGATCTTCTTGGACTCCCAGGGCAAAACAGACAAAAAGGATAGAGAAGACTGTACTGAGAAATACTGGTGAGAAGAGTCACCTGTAAGAGTGACTTCTGTGGAGACTCTGTCAATACCAAGCACATCATCTGCTCCATCATCACAGGCTTCCACATAGAACTTCTCTGGCGTTATATGCCTTTAAGGGAATAGAGAGGAAAAAGGAATTAGTTTAGCAAAACTTACTTTGGGTTTGTTTATTCTTCACCACCTGAACACAGAGCAATCAATTTTACACCTTATTTCAGCTGCAAAATAACAAAATTCTCACTGGATTGCTTTACAACAGCCACTGATGTTGGAAGCATGCAAAAAAAAAAAAAAAGAAAAAAAGAAAAAGGCAAAAAAGCACAAAAAAAAGGCAAGTCCAGCCCATCAGTCATGGCCTGCTTAACAATCTTAATTCTTTTTTATTACCGTAAGGTAAAGAAATGAAAGTGAAATTGTGTACATAGTGGTCCCACTGTAATTCCTGTAAGTTTGAACCATATCTTATAAGTCAAAACAACACAAAATCAGGAGTTTTTAAACCAAAAACTTCCTAACAGATCAGACCACATCCCTAATGCCAGTCTAATAAACATAACTATAATGTAGAAATTATAAACACACCTGTTTCACATTAGTGTTGTAAGTATTGCAAGAATCCACTGGAAACAACACAGTAGAAATGGGAAAGTTCAAGTGGCACACTAATTTATTGAAGCAGGTGTCTCAATACTACCATTTTCCAGATGTGTTAGCCAGGTCTACATAACACACATGGCATTAACATGTATCCCCGTGCCAGACAGACAAGTCACACACTGACTTCCTGTTCAGCCTTCATTGCCATCTTTCCCTTCCTTCCCCTCAAAACCAGCACAAACCCCAATGCTAGCCATAAACAGTTTTTAGAAGCGTTCCTTAAAAATACATCCATCGTGATATTTGCAAGAAGCTAGACGTTATATTGTGCATTGATAGGAGGGTTATGCAGAAGTGACTTGCAGCCATACACAGGAAATGCTCAGAAAAAACCAAAAACTATTAAACTATTAAACTATTGTTCACTCTTAAACTATTGTTCTTGACACTTACAGTGATTTTTCTTAGTTTAAGGCTTGACAAGACATGGGGTCAGAGTTTTAAAATTCTTGTTCTGGTAACAGGGTAGGTATTTTTAGGCTCCTTCTCCCTAAATAGATCTTGCATTTCTACGCATCTTTTATTTTTTTTAATCCTTCACAAAGCTGAATTAGAATCCTAATTTAGATCAGGGGAGTCTGATAGCCAGGTTTTGGTAGCGGGGCACAGGGGGGTTCCTACAGACCTGGCTCCTGTGAGAAGCTGCTGGAAGTTTCCTGTGTCTGACAGAGCCAATGCCAGCCAGCTCCAAGACGGACCCACTGCTGGCCAAGGCCCAACACATCAGTGACAGTGGCAGCACCTCTGGGATAACATATTTAAGAAGGGGAAAATGCTCAGCACAACACCAACTGCAGCAGGAGAGAGGAGTGAGAACACGTGACAGAAACAACCCTGCAGACACCAAGGTCAGTGCAGAATGAAGGGCAGCAGACGCTCCAGGAGCTGGAGCAGAGATTCCCCTGCAGCCCCTGGTGAAGGCCAGTGAGGCAAAGCTGTCCCTCAGCAGCCCATGGAGATCCATGACAGAGCACAGATCCACAGGGCCACAACAGAGCAGGGTGATGCTGGTTAGAACAGGGTGCTAACAACACCAATGTTGTGGGTTTGATCCTCATACGGGCCATTCACTTAACAGCTGAACTTGATGATCCTTGTGGGTCCCTTCTAACTCAGAATATTCTGTGAGGCTGTGACCCCATGGGAAGCCTGTGCTGGAACAAGCTCCTGGAAGGACTTATGACCCTGCTGGGAAACCATGCTGGAACAGCCTGTTCCTGAAGGACTGCACCCTGTGGAAGGGACCCACACTAGAACAGCTCACAAAGCACTGCAATCTCTGGGAAGGACTCACTGTGGACAGATTTGTGGAGAATTGTCTCTGGGAGAGGGACCCCATGCTGGAGCAGGGGAAGGAGTCCTTCCACAGGGGAAGCAGCAGCAGAGACAAAGTGTGATGAACTGATCACAAACCCCATTCCCAGTCTCCCTGTACTGCTGGGGGAGACAAAGGAAGTAGATAAAATTAGGAGTGGAGTTGCGATGAGGATGAAGGCAGGGATGAGGGGAAGGTGTTAAGATTTGGCTTTATTTCTCATTATGCTATCCTGATTTGATTGCTACTAAATTAAACTAATTTCCCCAAGTTGACTTTGTTTTGCCACTGACTGTAATTGCCAAGTGATCTCTTCCTGCCCTTATCTTGACTCAAGAGTCAGTCCTTTTATTTTCTCTCCCCTATGCAGGTGAGGAGTGACAGAGCCAGTGTGCACACAGGATCAACTCCCCAGAGTCCTCAAAAAGAGGTCTCGAAGACCCCACTTTCCACCCACTTAAAGCAGGGCCAACTTCAAAGTATATTTAACTTCTACGTTAAACCCTGTTTCTTAGGGTGTGTTTTGACTCTCCAAAAGGATGGTGATTCCACAGCTTCACTGTGAAATTAGAGGAAAGCAAATACTGAACTGAAAAAATCCACCAAACATAATGCAACCAACTGTAAGGCAATTAATAGTTAAATGTTCATTAGATAATTTAACTTCATTGGCAATTAATAGTTAAATGTTCATTAGATAATTTAGCTTCATTATAGTCTATGGGTCTTAAAATGGGAAACATATCTACAGTATTTCCTTTGTAAATCAGCATCCTTAAATCTTTCACGTACACATATTAAATGCTTAATCTTTGAAAATAAAAACATCAGAATAAGAAATACAAACATGCAGTTCACTGAACACTGAAGCCTCAAAACACCTACTTTACTTCCACTGCTTCTGTTTTTGATGAAGTACACATGTGCACCCCCAGCTCTTTAGGGCAGTTTCACAGCAATAACTGGAGCTGTTTTTATGGCGAAAACCAAACAAGCTTACACAGATAGAATGGGGCGAGACCAGATAAAAGACATCTACAAACTTTCACTTTGTTAAAGAATCTAAAAGGAAAAGAGGGTACACTATTTAGGATGCATTCAGAAACCTATTGCTAACTAGCAGGCGGCAGAAGGACACATTTTTTCCACAAGACAGTCTCGCAGTTTATTGGTTTAGTTGAATACTCATCTTTCTCTGGGATGTCAGTTGACACACAAGATTCTAGCTAAAACAATAACTGGGAAAAGATGAAAACTATGAAGTTTAATATTGGACCTGTTGTGCCATTAACACAGATGCTTATGGACTCTTACTCATCTGAGCATCTCAAGCAAGAGAAGTTGAAAAAATACATTAACTTATCAGGTCATAAACAAAGTGTTGAACTATAGTTTCAGTTTTTGAATACTTTGTATGAAGAGCACAACACAGACAAGACATCTACACTGACCATACAGAGCACAAAAAGCATTTTCACCCATGATAGTATTTTTAAAAGCTGCTCCTTACACTACGAAGTGCAACATGGCCATGACACTATTACAACAGTCTCAGATCAGAGATTCACATGCATATTGATTAAAGCCTGTTTTTAACCAACTGAGAAGAAGCTTACAAATCTCAAATAATTGTCATGTAAACAAATGTTTTCTTTACCACATGCAAGAATAACAATTTCTCCCTGAAGAACAAGAAGTCTTTTATCTCAATATCCCCAAACTGAAAAGAAAACAGAGAATTAGGGCTGCCACTGCAAATGATACTTGGTCTCTTAACGTGTGCCACGTGCCCCGCTTTGCTAGATCAGACCCCAGCATTTCTCTCTCTCAAATCCTAGACCACATTATTTCCTGCTACTACCATTGCCCTTTTCACAATTTTATCATCTTCATTTCCTCTTACACAATGTCTACAGTTTAAGCAAAGCTAGAAATTTATGTTTCACATTCATTCAAAGTCCTCCTTCCCATGGTCCTCTCCAGGACCAAATTTGGAGACAAGTGTCATGGAGAATGTAAGGCAAGTCATCCCTGTCTTCAGCTCAGTGGATCAAAAAAGCTTCAGCAGCTTGCAGCAGTCTCAAACAGAAATTACTCTTGTGTGAGGGGGGGACACAGGGCTAAGAGGAAATGAAGTTACCAATCTACAAAGTTGACAGAACTTGAACAAATACTACACTGTTGGGACCACCTTTAAAAACTGCCTTAAATAAAGCTGTGCAACACAAACTGGAAAGCCTAAGGCCCTGCAAGACATTAAATTTGTGCTTCAGAAGAAGTGAGATAATTAGTGCTCTACAAAATTTTCAACAGAAAGATTATTCACTTAGTCCTGGCTTCATTTGCGCAAGAAGTTCAACATTTCCTAAAACAAATATAGTTGAGGAAGAGGCCAAGACTCTAAGCAGTTCCAGCCCAAGTGCTGATTTACAACTTTACCAATTACCAGAACTAGCTAGTAGTCTCATTCACACTTAGATGAACTTTTCTGTCGTAAAATTGCTGCAGTCAAGATGATTGCCTCTCACTTGTCCTTCAGAAAGGAAGCTGATGAACATTGCATGCAAAAATAGGTTCATCTCCAAACTGTACTCACCAGCAAGCCTGTATGTCTATCACAAGCTTAGACAGATAGTAAACATGCTAATTTTAATCATCTGACAGGGAGATAATAAATGGTCAAGAAAGGACCATTGACGACTAGAAATTGCAGATTCATTCTATTCTTTTAATGAAATAAGGACAGACAAAAGTCTAGGTGACAGTATTATATCAAAAATAACAATCAGGAAAGCACTATTTTATAGAAGCCCGTGGTGTCTGTAGTTATGTTTAGAACTGGTTTTTATACACCCAGCCACATTCTGTTTTTGTATAAACTTCATATTTGACAGTGGAGCCTGCCTTCTCCTCCGCTACACTGTCACTGCTGTCTAGAACCATACAAGACATCAAGAGGTCTCACCACCTTGCTTCATCACCATCTTGCTTCCCTTACAACTTAACAACATGTCAAATCTTCACAAAATTGGAGTTGTCTATTTCCTTTTTTTTTTTAACTAAAGGAAAACTGGCCACCATTATAATGAACTATTTCTCAGTATTGCTAAAGAAGAAAGGAAGTGGTAAGTGCAAATATTTTACATTTTTAGTATAACTCACATTACTCAAGAGAAGGAGCAGTATTCAAGAACTGCAATCACCAAACTCCCATTTCAAATATTACAGAAGGTGACTTGGATTTCATTTTGATAATCTTCTGCAACTGAAACTGTGTGAAACTGTGTGTGGATTGATGCAAAGAGATAAAGCAATTCAGTAGACTTCATTCCTACAATTCAAAGTTACAGGGAAAAAGTATTGCTTCCCAACTAACAGAAACATTAAAAAAAAACCAAAAAAAAGAAGAAACCACTGTTTGCTTACACCAAGCGTAAAGTCAGATGCATTTACAGTTGTGACATAGTACTTTTTTTTGTTTGTGTATTTGTTGTGAAGTTTCATTTCCTTAGTTACGTTATAAAGCAGCATTGTGTATCATACAGATGATGCACTGTTGCATCCCACATTTTAATTAGGCTGATCTTACAGATAGGAGTATTCCTGTGTTCAGATACAGCATGAAAGAGGACCCAGCATGCTCTAATGGCCACTAAAGATAGTACTTCACTCAATATCACTTAAGCCTTCTAGGCCTCAACAGCCAAACCCTTACTTCAGTAATTGATTATTTCACCATAAATACTTTGCTCTAATGCAGGAAACTCTTTGATGTCAGCCTCTGAATACTGTAATAAAGCAAGCCAGAAGCACACCCTGTACTGCACAGAGATGCATTTAGGATCTTGAGCACAGCAAACTTCCCTGCAGTGAGATACAAAATGTTAGTTTATGCAGAGTCCCAACAGTATGTTAAGTAACAGAGCTAACACACTGGTGGTTTCAGCACTCCAGAGATTCCAGATTTTCTAGGTGAGCAGGTGTGCTAATTATATGTCTCCCATAAATATTACTCCTTGAGCAGAAACAGCTCAAGGAATTGGAACATTTCCCATACAGCAGTAGTTGTGGAAGGGAGAAAAACCCCAGGATTCAGAAAATGAATGGAAATACCATTTAAAAGCAAACCAGAAAAGGCATGTATTAAAGGCCTAGCTACATGATGACTATTTCCAGTTATGTTTCACTGTAAATGAAAATAATTTACTGCATATGTTAATGTCCTGCTCAACCAACATCCCTGAGCTTTACCACGACAGCCACTTAGATGGAGCAGGAAGAAAGGGATTTGTAGCTGTTCTTTCTGGAAGTGTTATTCAAACCAAAATGCCCTTTCAGACCTCCCTCCAAACACACACACGAGTGGAAGGCACTGTGTTCAAGTCCAGTAGCTACCAAAGACTGACAAGTACTTTCACAAAGCATGTGAGGCAACATAACTATGGGCAGGAGAACTTAAATCTGAAACACAGCTACTGTCATGGACCCACAGGATACTGAGAAGGCTATCAGCAAGATAAGTCTTCATCCAAGCAGAAAGAAAAAAAAAAAGTTATTTTAACTGAGCCAAAACAACAGCCAGAATTTTCTCTATTCTGCAGACACCTTTAACAATCAGTTTTTATATATTAACTGGACTGGCAACTCCACTGCCAGTTGTGGAATACCTGCAATAGCTGTTTGAATTTTACAATTTATTCCTGAGGCTACCAGAAGAAGTTAATTAAGTATAGCAATGACAGAGGTGACAACTATGGATAGTAGTTTTCAGGTTCATAGTTTTCCCAAAAACTGTTGGTGTAACTCAGTAAGTTCCATAAGCAGCACAAATGCCAGACATCAGCACTTTTACTGTCACCACTGAACTTGACTGATGACACTGGTCAAAGCACAGAGGGCCTGAACCACTACTTTTAATAAGGTGGAGAATACAAGGGGTTTGTGCAGAGAGCTAGAACCTATGGCTGGATGTACAGAGTGGGGTCCTGCAGAGCACGGCAATCAGGGAAGCTCCATACAGGGCCAGCAGACTGCCCAGAAAAGGTACAGCTGCAGAATCTGACCTTATCATCTTGAGAGTGAGTAATCAGTGAAAAATCCAAACCCAAACACTGCCACCACTAAATCCCCAAACTGAAGTCTAGCCTGGATTTTTCATCAGAACATTCTCCTTTGACCTTGACAAGCTGGTAGGTTTGACTCATCACCCAAGTTATGGCCCTATATCTTCAAACGTTTCAAAAAGGTACAAAGACTGCAGCCATTATCACAACTTGGTGTAATGAGAAGAGAAGAAAATGAACTCATTTTTCAGAACACGAAACAATTCTGTTTTCATGGTCATGAAAAAACTCATGTTAAACTATGTCTGAGACAGCCTTGTTCTAAAAAGATCAAAGCTTAATTTTAGCCAAGATTAAAGTTTGAATGAGAGAATTCTTTACTAGCCTGTATCCAGAAAAGTGTTTTACTTGAAAAAACTCTCAGTAAGAACAGCTGTGCACTACAAGCCACACAACTCCTACTCACACAACTCACCTTTGCTCCTCTGCAGCCAAAAAGACCACAAGATCAGTGTAAAGAAAGACAAATACTGCTAAGGTGACAAGAGGAAAAAAAAGAAAAGAGCTTTATGCCAAGTGAAGTCTTTCAGCCATCACTGATGATGTTACTCTTCAGCAATACTCTTTTATCTCCAGGGTCAGTGTACCCTCACATAACTACCTAACCAAAATAAGAAGCCTGGTGACTTTGAAACACGTAACAGCATTATGGCAAACTGTTTATACAGACCTCCAAAAGATCTGTTTACTCTGAATCCAAAAAGATTACTGTCAAATGAAATTTAATAGAGCATAAAGTACAGTTAAATATGGCTTAAGAGTCACTTTCAGATATTGCTGCCTGAAAATGGCATCAGTAACTCAATTATGGAGTTTCCAGCTACTGTTTAGAGGTCAAAAGCCTGGGAATGCCTTTAGGACACACAAAGACACTCCACTTTTGGCTTCAGACAGTCATGAAGAGTCTCATGCTCAGAGCAATATCCTCGGGACTGAACTGGTGAGAGGGTTTATAATGGAGATGCCTCTTGCAGTGTTAACTTTGCATTCTTTTCAGTTATGCAACTTCTGCTGCTGTATTAAAGGCAGCAAACAAACACGTGGCATACACACACGTTCAAAGGGTTACAGTCTCCCTAAAAAATTTTTGTTTTAATAATAAAATTACACTCGGTAGTTAGAAGGATTTATCTGGAAAAGTCACAGCCGGCACTGCACCGGAAACTCCCGAAAGTTCAAAGCCCTCGAAGTTCAGTCATCGACTGGCATCAAAACCATCACACACCACAGAAAAGCCCATTTGTGTCACGAGAGACTGCCGGACAAACACGCCTAGGCAACCTTTGGTGGCAAGTGGCGCTGCACACACACACAGCCCTACACCAGCGCCCGAGCCCCTACAGCAGCCACCCAGCAGCACCAAGGCAGAACCACAGAATTGTTAGGGTTGGAAGGCATCTCCGGAGGTCACCTGGTCCAACCTCCCTGCCAAGGCAGGGTCACCCAGAGCAGGTGACACAGGAACGCGTCCAGGTGGGTTTGGAATCGTTCCAGGAAGAGAGCCTCCACACCCTCCCCAGGCAGCCCTGGCTCCTCACGCCAAGGGAAGCCCCGCAGGCACCGAGCTCCTGGACACGCGGGAGCTCTGTCTTTTATAAAAACAGACACGGGAGCCGCCCGCCCGCAGCGCCGTCGATGGACGGCGACAGGGGACCCGTGTCCGCGGCCAAAGTCCTCCCTCCTCGTCCTCCTCCCGCCCTCCCGCACGCAGCCGCCACCTCAGGCCAAGCCCTTCGCGGTCACCCGGGTGAGCGAGGGAGCCGAGATGGGCAGAAAGGGCAGAGGACAAGCCGGGGGAGGGCAGGGGACAGCAAGGAACGGGTGACCGTCGCTCCACCGGCGGCTCCTCCCTTCCCTTTCCCTCCTCTTCGGCAGCTGCCAGAGCCGCGTCACCCCCGTCCCAACGGGTCACTCACAGCTTCAGGCTGGCGTAGGCCGCCGCTGCTGTGGTTCCCACCGGTGCCGCCGTCGCCATCCGTCCCCTCGGGCTGTCCCCAGCCGCCGGCTCCGCTCCGACCCGGCCCGGCCGCTCCCTCCCCGCCCGACTGACGCGGCCCTCGGCCGGAGCGACGGGGCCCCGCTCGGGACAAACCTCCGCGGGCGCGCAGGAGAGCCCAGGGCGGGGCACCGCCTATGGCAGGAGGGGGCGGGGCCGGGCGGGCTCGCCGGCGCCACCATTGGCTGAGGCAGCGCGAGAGAATTGAGCTGAAGTGCGCGGGGACAGCCCCCGGTTTTCGAGCAGGGCCAGTGGCGCAATGGATAACGCGTCTGACTACGGATCAGAAGATTCTAGGTTCGACTCCTGGCTGGCTCGGCTGCTCCTTTTTCACCCGTTTCATAGTTTTCTTTTTTTTCTTTTGTACTTCGAGCCGAGGATGCTGCCTACAGCCCCCCCCCGACGCTTCTGTACAGGCCCACCGCTGCCACTTTCTTGCCCCCAATGTGGGGATCTCCAAACCTCCCAGGGCTGGGTGGTGTTACAGGGCTTCCTGCCCTTAGCAGCCCCCCAACGTGGGGACAGCTGCTGTCCACCTGGCCACCCTTTCGGATCCTGCAGGCCATAAGGTTTAGCAAGGAGCAAACCTAGGGCACCTCCTGGCCAGTTTCCCACCGGATACAGCTCTCTGGATGTTATGCTCCAGGTTTGGGCAGCTTCTTGCCCCAATGAGAGGGAACTATAATTAGTTATTCCTATTTATTTGCTTCATTTTAGCTGATAGCTCCAAACTGCTGTGGTGCTGCTTGGCCAACATTCAGTCTTTGGGTGTGAGATAATCTGGTAGTTGATAGCAGGGGCATGTGGCTCCCTGACTCCCAGAGCCACGGGAACACTACCCAAAGCCCTCAAGGAACCCATCCCCACCAAGGCTGCAAGGAGACTCCTTTGCTGGGGTCAGAGCCTGCTCCCACATGAAGCACATCCCTCCCCAATTCCTCAGCCTGGGACCTGGGCCTCCCCAGAAGAATGCCAGAGCAGGACAGCCTCTGATGGAGCTGCAGCAAATACCAGCTGCCTGCAAAGGACTGGAAACTCCCAGTGAACTCCACTGTGGTGGTTCTAACCACCCTCAGCCACTGAGGTGGGGGACAGGAGTAAGGAAGAGGTTGGGAAACCATAGTTTCACAGCATAACTCCCCCCACTATGGACTCTGGGCAATGACAATCATAGTAAGTTTAGGAAAGACTTGACTCTGAGTGTTGCTTAAAATACCGTCTTTAATCACTGAAATCACAACAGGCCAGTGGCTTTGTTCTGCTACCGGTCTTCATTCTTCATAAATACTTAACAGCACAGAAGAAAAGAGGGCTGTCTTCACAGGAGGCTAAGGTTAGTTACACCAGCACAAATCCTAAAATACTCTCTCCTGGAGCCGAGCTTTGAAGGAAACACAAAATAAGTAGTACCATTCAATATCGTTAGCCAGGCTCTGGATTTGCTTTCCGGATGCAGAAAGCCAGAGCCTGGGTGTGTGTGCCTGGGTCCCTGCCTGGCCATGCTCCGCAGACCTGCTGCGTGGGGAGGAGGGTTGGTGCCGGCAGGGCTGGGAACTGCAGCCCGGTCATCTCTCTAGCAGGGCCGCTGGGCATTCCTGCCTTTACAGGACTCCTTGCCACGTATTTGCACGTGGGGAGTTTCTTCTCATCTCCTGTGGCGTCTGACTGGGTTGCAGATGCATTGCCACACCAACTTCTGACTGCCCTGGAAGAAAACAGGGTAAGGATTTTTATTGCTCAGGAAAGCTTTGCTTCTCCTTAGGAAAAGGGTGGGTGAGCAGTTCCAAGTTCTCTCTGGGCTTGTGACAGGAATATGTCTGCACAGTCAGCTTCAGTAAGAACAGCCAGGGCCACTGCAGCCAGCAAACAGCAGGACACAGAAATGGAAAAGAAAAATGAACACACAAATGCTGTGCGATGATGAGAGATGTGATCCCTTCCCAGCTTCTGCCAGTGGCACAGGCACTCACAGGATGGGGGAAAGGGATGTGTATCTGGTCATAGCCCTTCCCTGCCCGCAGGTACCGACTCCAGGGGTATTTCCCAGTGATGAAGCCTGGGTCAACTTGGCGTTACATTCATACACGGAAAGTTGCTTAAAAGGCACCTACAAGCACTTGGCATGGGCACAGAGGTGTGAAAGGCACCTGCCACACATCCATGTGCATAGACACAACTGCACATACCACTCCAAAAGTGAGCACATAGCAAGCGGTCAAGGCCCACATGGGATTATTTTTCCCACAAAAGGATAATCCTTACTTTGGAATGGCCAGCCAGACCCATGCCAGCCCTCGGAAGCCCAGTTTCCCCCTTTCAAGGCTGCCACATCACACCTGATTGCTGATGTAACTCCATCATTTACAGACTAAGCAGCTATTCACTTCATAGTAAAAAGATCTACCAAAAAAAAAAAAAAAAAAGCATTTAAACCTTGAAAGACGAGGAAAATGTTTTAAAAGCCCCCAAATGAAATTCAGAAACTGAAGAGCCACAGATGTTTTCAAATGCTCCCTACCAGAGTGTTAGAAACTGCTGTTCTCTGTGTTTTAACATCAGGGCAGTTTCCCAAATTGCTTTGATCACAGGTGCTTCTTACACTTTAAATTACACAAAAATGTCTGCTGCTTCTGTTGCTGGGGCTTTCTCCCGGCTCTTATGCAAAAATCCCTATTTAAATGAGTTTCTGTATTTTAGCAATAGAAATTTAACAGCATGATCTGAATGAAAAAATCTTTTAAGCTCTGATTCCTGAAAGCAGACTTCAGGGAATTCACTTGAATAACTATTTGCATGAGAGTTACTCATTAACAGCATAATGGGACTTCCAAGGATCCCTTACTTGAAAGCCAGTCAGAAGAACTTGCTGGGGGAGGAATCAAGACTAACTTTTCATAGCATGTTTTCATAACTTCTTAATAAATTAAAAGGCAACAAGGTTCATGTGAACAACAAAACCCAAAGTGTATCAGCCAGGAGATAGGTGGAATTTAACATGGTTTTTTATATTCTTCTGCAGAGGACACAAAGCCTCACACCTCCAGCTCCCAAGCTATTTTTCCCTTGGGGTGGGGGGGCTGCCTGAAGGCAGGCAGTGAGGGTTTGCAGCTCCACAGACGCCTGGTGGAGGGTCAGGAGGAGGAGAAGGTTCCCCTGTGCAGGATGCCCCTGCCTTGCCCTGTGCCAGACCCACTGTCAGGCAGCTACAGAGCTGGGGAGAAGCTGGGGGAAATCAACAGGGATTCAGACACTCACAGCCTGCGAGAAATAATACTGAGCTTAAACGAATTTGAACTCCCAGAGATAGAAGCAGTGCAAGTTAGCACACACAGGGGTGCAGGGCAGTGCAGGAGATGCTTTAGCTTCAAAACCACAAGCTCACAGGCTCCTTTTTCAAGAGCTTCACACAGTCACTTCCAGCTCTTTGTAAATACAGGAAAGGAGAGTGTTAGCACTTAATAATTTAGAGGGGACCTTAAAACTGGAAGTAGGGCAGCCTTCATTTCCCCAGTGCTGAGGGATACAGGATGGCTGACAGGAGTAAGAAGACACTGTGTGGGAGCAGAGGCCAAACTCTCTGGTGATGCAAAGAGGGCTCCTGCAAGACATCTTGCCACAAACTGCTGCCCTTGAAGCTTTCCATGAAGGAAAATTATCCTTCTCCCCATTCCCTTCTCTCCAGCTTATTTTGAGGTTTTGGGGAAGGCTGCAGGGATGAGACAGAAGTTTAAACTGCAGTTTAAAAACAAAATACCAGTCTCACTACTGTTTTCAGATCTTTACAAAATGAAGGCCACAAAATGTGCACAAGGGCTTGATCTAAAAAATCAAGAGGTAGCAAAAGCATGAACTACATAGCAGTTGGTCTTTCAGAGACAGCAACAGACTACCAAGGCTGGTGTTTCCAGCTCACTTCAAAAAACCACTTTGATATCTCATTGCCTTCACTGCCAAAAGCAGCCCAGGGTGCAGAACTACCTGCCCAGGACTATGAATAATTTACTAGGGATTGTGAGCTGGTGTTATTTTCCACCTCAGTCCCTTCAGACAGTCCTAAGATCACAGTCACATCTTGAACACTCCCTCCCTGCTCCAGCCTAGCTGTGCTGCAGAACACAAGCTGATGGGATGCACTGGGGTGAGAGCACTACGGGATCTGCCCTGGCTGTTGCTGCCCTCAATCCATCCTGCTTGGATGCAGCACTGCTTACATTTTGTGTCAGCTCCCATCCCCTTCCTAACCAGCATTTGGAGGCTAAATTTAGGGCTCTAGGAGGGCTCATGTATTTGGGGTCAATTTTATTTCCTCTAAAATCACAGGTAAAACTCTCAGAAGATATATTTCACAGTGCTAAAGTGCCCTCCCTTGACCTTTCAGTCACTCACTGAAGGGATGCATGTCTCCAGGAAAAATGGTGCTGCAGAGCCAAGCTACACCTGGATGGATTCCAGGCAGGACCAGCATCCAGCCCTGAGCTGCCATCCCCATCCTAAAGAGCAGTGGAAATAGGCAGAGGCACTTGCAGCTGAATGGGGCAGAGGGCTGGATGGTCAGTTGACACCATGAAACTCCATGCCAAGCCCACCAAGCTCCTGAGGCTGGGGCAGTTTCACATTTCAGCCATGGCAAGATGATTTACTAGCACAGGCAGAGAGGCAACTTGCTGCTACCTGACACCTTGCTGCTCCAGATAGGTACACGTTACTGTCTGACTACATCAAGTGAAGTTCAAGCTACATCCTTGCTATTGGAAAAGAGGTTGAACTGTAATGGGTTTTCAGCACGGGCACGTTTTGGGAGTCCCAGTGCCATGGCTCAGCTAATTTATTGTCGTTTCCACACTGAAAAGATCTTCAAGAATGTCATTCCATCCTTTGCCAGTCAGAACCGAGTTTACATCTTCAGCAGAGATACATGAGGATTTAACTAATTTTCCAAACAAAGAAAGAATAGTTAAGATCCCCAACTGCATCTGAGGCTTTAAATTAAGAACATTTTGTTAAACAAAAGTACCAGTACATAAGGGGCTGCACAGCTTTGGTAAGTACAGAACATGCACTACAGGCACACCTACCACACATGTAACACATATGAGGGGAACAGACTTTTTTGACAATAAAGCGCGGGGGGGCGGTCCAGAAAAGAAAGAATTTGCCTTCCTATTTTCTCAGCAGAATGGTAAGTAAGGGCCAAACTCTCTAACCCCTTGCTCAGATAAGCTGTTATTATTCATTGGAGCAAATCTGTTTATGCCAACATACTCATCTGAGTTCAAGTTGTGGAGCTGGGCTCTAAATCCCTGTGTAACAAAGCCTTCATAATCTCAAGTTCACTCCCCGAGCTCTAAATAAGCACCACTATGAAATGGCTTTGTGCTGGGTAAACACCATGAAAAGGAATAGCTAGGCTGAGGGCTGAGCTGTGAGGACAAACTGGAAAACTCAGGCAACTGTCTGTGTATGGAGAGCTCTTTTCCAAAGCGAGTTCTGCAAGGAAGAATGAGGGTGGATTTCCCCGATGTCCACACTTCCAGCATCCCGACCTTTCCCTTCCAAATATGATCCACTATTCAGAATCTGACACAGCAGACTGGCCCCTATGTGTCATGCTGACACACAAGCCTGGGCCCCAAGTCATTGCAGTAGCTTAGCCTAGCTTGTTCCAGTTTTTTCTTCTGTTTGAAATGGGATGTTGGCCTTCAGTTGCCAGACAGCATTGCCTGGTTTGTGCTTGGAGAGTTGGTACTTTTACAGCCAGACTTGATACTAGAGTTCAGGGAATTAACTGAAAGGTCTGAGTGTGCCATTTTGCACAGACCCCTTTCTTTCCTTTTCCTAAAGAATTAATAAAAAGAGAGAGTGTCTAAAAAGCTGGTACTAATAGGTTGGTGTCCTTCAGGGAACCTGATGAAATGTGCTTTCAGGAAACAGTAGACTGATGGGATGTCCCCAGCTGGCAGGCAAGCACGCAAGCCAGCCTCCGACTTTTTAATTGTGCATGGCACGATCTGAGTTCACAAGCATGAGAGCAAATTGTGCTTTCACTGAAGAATCTTCCAAAATGAGCCCAGAGGAATCTCCAGGCAGCAGAAAAAGGCATGTAAAAGTAAACTGAACAGTTTAGGTAACATGCCACATTCTTGGTCAAGTAGACATGGTTTGATGCAGCTGAAACCCACAAGCACACCAACTTGGTGAATCCACCAAAAATCTCTCATATCCTTTGACAGGAACATTGCTCACTGGCAAAAAACACGCACAGGAAATCAGCTGAAGGTGGGGAGAGGGAGATCGTGTAACAAGTCTTCCGTCCCGGCTTTCCAACGCTGGCCACGCTCACTAGTAGTGGTGCTGGTAGGCAGCTGCTGGGGTTGTGCCATTCTCTATGTGTTTCAGGTGACAGGAGTGACAAAGCAAATGTTCATCCAGCGGGTAGCAGCGATGTCCGTCTTCGTCGTTCAGTTCCATCCCACAGTCCTGCAAAGAGAGGCCGTGCAAATTATTAGAGCTTGTGTCCATCTTCCAGTGTCAACTGGGGTCTGGCTTCTAAGAAAGTGATTTTGTGACAAGGACAGGTGACATCCAGCCAACAGCTCCTTCCTGATAGATCCAGCATGTACCACAAGAAGAAAAACATCTGACATAGGCATTTTGATGGCAGCCTTGTACAAATTTGTTTAAAGCGGTTTTATTGAATAAGCTTTATCTTGTCATAAGGTGCAACCCTCTATTTTAAATATGCTTGTGTCTCCGTACACAGTCAGGTAAGATTCACCTCTTCAGATTACAGTTGTACTGATGTGAAATCAGCTTGTGGAGTCAGGGCCTCTTTTCACTGCATTATAGGCACAGTGAGAGAAGACAGCTATTTATTTTAATTCTCAGTGCAAAAGTATGGCGGCTTTCTGAGAAGCCCTGCACAGAGACTAAATGGTTTTTAAGAGCTGGCATCTCCTGGAATTTTTTCTTGTGCAGCCATATCCTTTCTCCAGCCCCAAAGACACATTCATTTCCCATGAGAGTGAAGGTAACCTACACCCCACAGGATCAGCCACCACCTTAGCATTTTTCAACATTTTCAACATTCAACATCTGACTTGGAAATCAGATACACTGATGTGATCTGGAGTTTGAGGCTTCTGAAAGGCAGCAATAGACCTGGCTAAGTCACCGTGCTTCCTGCACTAATGAATAAACTGCCAAGTTTGAAAAGCAATAATTAACTTGTTGCCCGTAACTTTACAGATAGCAAATGAAATTAGAACTGAAACACATTACTGCAAAAACTTTTGTCCTCAATCTGGAAATTTCTCAGTCACTGACAGAAAGGGTCTCACACTGCAAGGTTTGAATTGCTCAGGTACTGCTGCTGTAAGGCAGGAGATTTATTTCCATGTTAAAAATAATAGCAGTTATGACTATAAAGCGCCCACTCCCTGAGAAAGCTGCTGACCTACCTCGCAGTGATAACATTCCACATGGTAATCCTTGTCCATGGACACAACCCGAATGGTCTCATCAGACCCCTGTGAGCATTTGAGCAAAGCAGAAATTACAAAGGATTACTGCAGGATCAGACACAAGCACTCTGTAGATTGCTTCCTGCAACAAAATGAATGTTGAGGAAATGCATTTGGGCAGCTGGTTGGAGACCACAAATAAATCCTGCCACTTGCAGTTATTTTTACAGTAAAGCTTCATCATTCACTGACTGCAGATATCCTCTAAAATGTGACACCAGAAATGTAAAAATGTTCTCTGTTAAACAGTAACATCTATCAGAAATCACAAATTAATGACTTGGTAATTTCAATAGATCACATTTTTCAGCATTGTAAATTAGTTTTGCCTAGGATTCCTCTCCAAGTATTAAAATGTGTTAGTCCCAGAGTGGTCACACCGAGGACATTCATGAGTACCACCAGCATCTATTCAGATAAAGGAAAATTCTCCTGAACATAAAACTAGCAGCAGCATAATCCTGCAGGAGATAAAATAAGCAGCCTGGCCAAGGAAGAATAAGCTTCGCCACTGAACAAAAGAAGGGTCAGATCTCAAGAACAGTGCACGAGCTTAGACCAAAGGGTTGCACTCCAGAGGAAGCAACCATCTCTCCCCATCCACAAGCACATTCATCTTGACACCTGGTCAAGTGTGAAAGAGAGCAAGGCCTGACACTCCTTCCCAAGGGGATATGGAATAAAAGGCTCTCACCTCAGAAGGCAGAATGGGAAGTCCACACGCTGCACACTTTGGAGCTAAAACTCTGGAAGAGCAACGAGAAATTGAAGGCAAGTTATGGATCAACATAGAAAGAGAGGCCTGTATGTTCTCAGTGATAACATGAAAAGCTGCAGCTGTAACTTACCCACAGGAAAGCTTTGCATCCTGAGATCATAAATTCATGTTAGCATTTATTTTAAGTAATGCTTGGCACACGTTGCTCAATCAGGCAAAAAGAAATCCTGTATTTTACACTTAGTGCCAGAAAAAATACAAAATTTCCCTATAAAATTCTTGGCTGGTACTGAGAGATTTGAAAAAGAAAATGAGGAGGAACTGAGCAGGACTGTCCCCAGAAAAATACATTGAAAAAAGTGGCAGCCTCTGGGCAGAAAACTTCAGAAAAAATACCACATGACCGCACAGCTTCTTAAGGCCTTATAACACAGTAATTAATTAAATTAAATTGCAAGGAAATATGAATTATTTCCAAATAACAACGGCATACAAGGGCACTAATCTTGGCAACAGGATTGCAACAACTCTAGTCTTGGCACAACACAGAAGAGCTCCAAGGGCTGCCTGAGCAACACTTAATACTCTCCCTGCTCAGAAAATGGAGCAAGGACCAAAGCAAGCCAGAAGGACACACAAAATGTGTGCAGCTCTAATACCATAATTACCAGCCAAGAGCACAGCCATTTTATTTTATTGTCCAAATAAGAAGTGATTTTTTAAAGTGGATTTATCAGTTGTTTAATTTAGAACTGGGTAAAAGTTTTGCTTTGCAGATTCAGTGGCAATTCTTTAAAAGTCAAATTCAGCCCTTCAACTACTCAAAAAGTAAATCACACTGATTTCCACAAGAGCATTCACAGGCTTACCTTAAAGCAGACCAATTTTGTACATGACTGAACACTTCAGGAGCAATATTTTCCACTCACTCTGCTTTGAAGAAGGGGCAGCTGAAGCCCAGAGGTTATTTGATTTCAGAGTTACATAGGAGTCAATGGTGGATAAGAGGAGAGAGGAGGAATTTCCAGGGTCTAGCCCCAGCCTCAGAACTTCTAACCCTGTCCCTATTTTACTAATCTGCACTCCTAACTAGCTGAAAAGCTAAATTAGAGGCTTGCTGGTTGGAACATCTCTGCTGTTTATTTTGCCCTTACTTGTGGTAATCTCTGACGCAGTAGATTTTGTTTTCAGAGTCTACAGTGAATGGCACACCGTCCAGACACTCATTGCAGATGACGCATCGGAAGCAGCCCGGATGATATGATTTCCCTAGAGCCTGCAGGATCTGCAACAGAGGAAGAGAAAGGAAAAATGCACATGAAGAGCCAAGAAAGGTGAAAATAGTAAACATACAGCTTTACACCAGATAATGCTGCATATTCATCATCAGGGCTGTGTCTTTTTTCCCCCATCTCATCTGAAAAATCAGTTAACAAGGATGGAAAGGGCAGCTGGAATCAATATATAGCAACTGGCTCTAGAGATACTAATTATTAGCATGGGTAAGAAAACAATTTAGGACTCAGTCGAGGTATTTAGCATGACAAAGGATAGAAGTGACAGAATTTAAAGGAAAGAAAATAATTTCTGAAGTCAACAAGTAGAGGATACTTAGCCAGATCACAAGGCAAGATGTACCAGCCGAACAAAGGAAATACACTTTTATATTCTCCATGAGAAGTGAAACTAGTATTATTGCTAGGTTTTCACAATTCCTTAGATATTGAAGGGCTTTGTACTCGCTTGCCTGGCTTTCTAATTAGCACAGACTATGGAAACTGTGTTGAACTCAACAGCTGCAATTCACTACCTGGAATACCATGGTCCGTCAGTAGAAGGATCAGACTTCTGAGTAGGAAACAGCTTCCAATTGTAAGGCTTTCCAGTGTAAGCAGGCAAACAAAGATAGTTAATGATAAGCATTAGAAAATGTTGGGACGCATGCCGTGAACCAGAAATTCCTAATTTCTTTGCCTCAGCTGTAGTCTTACTCTACCAGCTATACAAGTCTTCCTCTGAATGTCCTACAACTGAATGCTGACCCCTTGAGTGTCCCCCACCCCATGCACATCTGGAATGGATGGTACCTGCTGTAGGCTAATCCTGCTTCACAGGTCTAAACTGAGGTCTGGATCACACAGTCTGGGTCAAACCTGCTCCCCAGAGTGTCAGTATCCACAAAAAATGACAAGGAAGTGACTTAATCCAGAAGACACATGGGAAGCCACAGCTTGACTGCAGGAAAGAGAGGCTGAGAGAGCGGCACTGATGCCTCACAGCAAGGGAGCACTGCAGAGCCACAGTACTGGTGAGCAGGAAGCATCAACAGGATTACAAATACACTGTCCAGAGAAGTCCAAAAAGGGATGAAAGACCTGGAGGCTCTCCTTTTCAACACCCACTGAAAACAGGCAGAGCAGTGTCTCTGCACAACATACAGTAGGGTCAGTAGGGTGCCAGATTCCTTGAAAAAATCAATGAAAGGCTCAGTGGATTTTCCTTCTGATACCAGTCTCGCACTAGGCAAACTACCAGATGATAACAGACAGCATTGGATATGAATATATTTTGCTTTTGATGCATTCTTCTAAAAAGCTGTGGGAGTTTTTTCTCCTAAAGCGATTATCACTTACCATGTCCATTATCAAATGACCACAAACGAAACACCTGTCAGCTGACTGCTGGAAACCAGAATACTGCAAGAACAAAAAAGAATTCACTTAAAATTTCACAAGGCCACTCAAACATAAACAACAGTGTACTGTGGAGTGTTATGTGCATATTTGTTATTGGTCCCTTTTCTGTGCTCCTTAGACAGAAAAACTAAACTTTCCAATGCTTTTTTCATTATATAAAGGTGTGGACGGGTTTCCAGATGATATTCTATCTATACTTCTGACTGCTCAGTTTCAGAAAGAGTACAGGCTCCTGCAACCTCCAAGTCTAAAATTTAACTTTAATTTAAAATATAAAAATAAGTACCACAAAGGCACATGCAAACAAGGCAGTTAATAATAAGACTTATTTAACCACATGAGTCTACACGACAAGAACCTACTTGTGTTTATCACATACGTATGTCACAGTATCTGTATATATAGGCCTGGAAAGCCAAATTTTTTTTCGGTTACATGGTTATAATTCTGTTGAAGATTCTCTGAGGTCAGTGGTATTGTTTCAATGCCCTGTTAGGACAGCAATCAAGTCTGGCCCACAGCAACTTTTTTGCTATTTTTCCTGAGATCTATTGGTAAGGAACTGTCATGTCCATGACATGCACCTTAGGCACAGCACATCATCTGTCTGAATGAAGGAAATGCAAACTTGGAAAATGAAATATTTTAGATGCATTTAATCCTTTTATTTTCATCCTATGTATAATATACTGAGGAGAACAAAGAAGATGACCTTACCTCTCTCTGACAGAAATCACTAGGATTCACCAAAAAGTAAGCAAATACAACATCTTCAAGTCTCAAGGAAGGCTTAATCTACCAGGACTCAGGGGCAGAGCGTGTACGGATTTTTATCTGCACCAGCCAAGAAGAGGACTGTGGGGTTGCTTCATGCTTAGATACACTCACACAAAATCCATTGAGCAACAGAAAGATACCCATTAAGATATCCATTAGGTGAAAAAGGAAATTCACCCATTCATTCTTCTGTAGCCATTCATCTCAGTCCTGCCTCCTGAGTATGGCCATGGAGACAATGCTTTGAAGGAGCCATCACAACAGGTTATGGCTTCAGCCAGGGCTCTGTGCCACAAAACCAGGGCCTCTCATGCAACTACCTCCAGCACCACATGTGGGCAGCCACCATGGCTGGGGCTGGCCCCGGGAAAATGTTGGAGCAGAAGGGCCAGGCAGGATGCTGAACCAGAAGTGTGTTAAACACAGGCAAAGCTGACAGGCAGAAAGGCTGTGAGTCTGCTGGTGACACTGAGATGTCTCATTACAAGAGTCAACTGGGTGCTTACCAAGAAGTCTTCTTCACAGAACACCTTTCCATTGACAAAATAAAAGGCTTTTCCTCTCAGCTTTCGACCTAAGGAAAAAACCACAGAGATAAGAAAAAGATCAGCAGAGAGCAAGGAGAAAATGTGATCAAAACCTGGCTGCTGAGAAGCAAACAACAATGAAGACATCAAAGGACAGATGTCACACAGCTGGAAAAGAGCACCTAGCCCCAGAATGCATCTTCCCAGACTCCAGCCTGCCAAACCCTCTTCCACTGGTAGTTGCTGATGAATGCCAATTGGTGGATCTGGATGAAAGTCCCACCTTTGGTTAGGAGGTAGGAGCTTTGCAAGCCTGGACCACCTCCGGGCAGATTACCATGTATTGTAACTCTGGGAAGAGTGAGGGAGGATGCACTGACTCATGCTGGAAAACAACTCAGGAACAGAGCAAGGAAGAAAGAAGAAAGGGCATACAGAGAGCGACCCACACTTGACTTAATTCCTCAAAATGTCACAACCTTACTGTTTTGCTATGAGCAGCAGCTGCCAGACAAGGCACTGCAATACCCGAGCACTCACTCTGCCCCAGCAGAGTGCAACACCAGAGCACTCAACAAGCTCCTCTGCTACCTACCAGCACATTTGTTACTGCAGTTTCCAACAAAAAGCTTTGAAACTATTAAAAAAAAATGTGAAACCCAAATGTTGTAATCAAGACAAGATGACAAAATTTTTCCAAGAAAAGATGCTACATATGGAGAAGATTTGTATTTACTGCAGCTTTCATGTTTATGCCTCTCATTCACTGTCTGTTTTCAGTTCCATGTAATCATGGCAATGTTTGCTCACACTGCCACCACTCCTAAACGCCCTGCCTTCCCCCAAGAAAAAGGGGATAGGTTTTGTTTGTTTATAAAAAGCTGCTCCTACCTCTTTGAACCCTGGTTTCCCTATTGAGCCCAGGGTTTGAAATGCAAGCCTGGCACTGGAATGGTTCTGCACTGGAGCCCTAAGCGTATGCCAGGAGACAGTGCCCAGGGCAGTGGGAGCAGCACTGCCAGGGCACAGCTGAAGCAGGACCTGCTGCAGGCTGGCTTTGGACACCTACCAGGCACTGCTGGAAGGAAACTGGGTCTGAGACACTGGAAGCCTCCTGCTTGACCTGCTGAATGTGGCCAGTATCACTAAAAAAGTGATTGTCAGTTACTGGGTGTATAAATGTGAACATCACACGGGACTGGACTGGGGGTCACCTTATGGCATGCAGCTACCCGGCAGCCTTCAGCGAAGAACCACGCTGACTGCAAGGCTTTAGGGAAAGGAGGAAGCAAAGTAAAGCCACTTCAAGAAACGAGTGTTACAGTCCTCTGCATACGCCAGAGGGCACCCTCAGGCCGGGAAACAACTCCTGCTGCCCGTTTCTTCCTCTGCTACTCTCAACTTCTCCCTGCCCACTTTTGGGATGTACTGCTCCCAGTGTCTCTTCGAGGTGAGGAAGCACTTTCTCATCATATAATTGGGAAGGCAAGATGCAGGAAAAGCTCACTTCCCGAGGCTGCACTGGGAACTGTCCTGGTGGAGCACCTTGCAAAATGGAGAGGCTCCAGAGAAGCTCCAAAGTTTTGCCAGTGAGTTGAGCCAGACCAGCATTTCATCAGGGCCCTTAGTGCCCTGTCCAGGCCTCAGGCAGCGGGGCAGGTGGAGGACAGGGCAGTGTGTTTTCTCAAAGAACAAGCCCCGGTTTGCATGTACAGGAACTCTGTGGTTAAATTGCTCAGCTCCTGGACCACTGCAAGAGCCAAAAGCACATGGCCCCATCACAGTCATTGTCCCTCATTCTCTTCTAATCCCTGCTAGAGATAACCATGTAATGTGAAGGTCAGAGATGACCCAGGGCACTAGCATATCCTTGCACCAATACAGACATTGGATAGGACATGGAAGAAAACCTGACAATCCTGAAAGCATGCCACTTTGATTTTTCTCATCCGCTCTGATGTTGCCAAGGTTGCTGAAACCAAAACAGGACCCAGAGTTTAAAATACAAAGTATCTAATCTGGAACATGTAATCTTTGTGGTTTATAACCCTGGGTGTGTATTTGCATGATAACTCCACCTGCCTGTCCACAGGTAAGCCTGGCATGCTTACCAGCAGCTCTAGAGTCACAGTTTCTGAGGAGGGACAGGGGACGCATGGCACTACCTGAGATTTGCATCACCTTTGTCAAGGGTGGTCCTAAGCAAGTTAACAACAAGCCTAATGCAGCAAGAAATACTCTTGAAAATCTCCCACTGATTGAAATGCAACACTGGGATTTGGCACTCCCAAAAATGAAAAACAAACAAAACCATTTAACTTTGGTTTTAAATTACATGGTAGTGAGGGCTCCAGTTCAGTGCAATGGGCAGGTGCCCAAGTGACTTTCCACCTGCATGCAATGTGTCTCCTTAAAGACAAGCTGACAGTGGTGAGGAAAAACATACACATGGGGCCATGCAACGAGAAACGCTTCTGTGGATGAAGGCCTGGTGCATGAGCAGCAGACATTCCAACAGAAGGGATGAGGTCTGGATCACTGCCACAATGTCATTCTTCCACGGTGACAAAAAAAGCATTTACCAGCCATTCTGCACCCGGTGTATTTTTAACACGGTGACATTAGCAGGTTAAGATTGATGGCAACAGACCTTCAGTGAAGGTGCCACAGCCAGCATGCTATGTCTGGGCTTCTGCTGTAAGCTCATTTCAGCAGAGGGACAAACCCTTTATAAAGGATTTATAATTTGGCCATTGGCATTACATGAGTCCCTGAAGAGTTGCTGACACCAAGAGCACTTTGAGTCAGGACAGGGATGATTTAATTACTTTTATTAGGGAAGAGCTACACATTTTAACTATTTTTAGTTCTCCATAACTCTCTTTAAGCTCCTGGCAGAAATGTAAAAGGAAATTAGCAAAGACCAGGAGTAACCAGGTGCTCCTGCAGCCACCGTGGGAGTGGTTCATGCAAACACAGACCGTTTCTTCCCTGCTGCTCTCAACTTCTCCCTGTGTACTTCTGGGATGGACTCCTCCCAATGTCTCTTCGAGATGAGGAAGCACTTTCTCATCATACAATTGGGAAGGCAAGATTCAGGAAAAGCTCACTTCCCAGGCTGCGCTGGGGACTGTCCTGGTGGAGCTGGGAAATGCACGTTCTTGCTGCAGCCATGCCAGTAAAAGAAACAGCAATGGGACTGCCTCACAGTGCAGAGCAGGGTGACAGTGACTTCTGTCCCTACACTGAGCTCCCTGCCATGGGATCGTGCCTTAAACTAAACCAGTCCCACTCAAAAGTGATGCTTCTGACTGTGCCTGCAGAGGCTGGCACAGGTTTCACTTGAATATGGAGATGCTGTTTTATTTTCACCAAAAGGAAGGATTGAGAAGTTAAATTGTATATAAGGAATCACATGTTGATAACTGCCGACTTTCAACACATATCATGATGAAATATCCTTTGACAAACCCAGGAATATTTAATGCATGGCTTATTGCTTTCACGATCAGTTTTTCTACTACACGTTTTATGCTGCTGGCTCCTGACTGTATTTCACTTTCACTTCATCCTGAATTTAGCTAATCTCACACCTGAAAAGATTCAGACAATTAAAATTCTTTGGCATGTCAACCTTACTGTCTTAATCTTGTTCATCTCTCTGACAGAAAGTTTGAGCCCTGAGCTTTTACGTACTGCTCATCCCTCACATGTCTGTCTATTCTGTTTAGCTGTGGGACCTTGAGGATGACCTCGAGGTCATTTCAGCACCAATTTCAAAATATTTCAAGCTTAGTCACTAGTGCCTTTGTGTTAAAATAAACACACTTTGCTTAGCAGCTGATAATGAGCATACCATCAGGCTGCACTCTCAGGATGCCAGTGCTTTTGTCCACTGTTTTCTCAAATGATGGCTCTGTCCTTTTGAAGACCACGAAGAGAGAATTTAACCAGGGACTTGCAATGTCCCTGGCAAGGAGGATCCTGGGAGATGCATCATTTGCTTGCTGGGGATTTGGAATTAACCTTCTCTTTTGAAATTGCTTTTCCATTATTTATTAAAAACAATGGCGTCACAAACCCATGGTCAAAGACAGGAGATAGCTCATCAATGCATACAATGGAACAGGGCCATGTCTGGATCCCAGGGCTCTATGGGGATACACAACCAGGATTGCTGCATTGCTGGAGAGGCAGGTGTGGGCTTCACTTATCACTTACCTAAGCACCGTGGAACTCCCTGTGATATCTGCACAGCAGATGGGCAAAAATCACTGCTGACTGGCAGCTTCTCCCAGGTCCCTTCCACACTGACAGCCCTGGGCCTCTGCCACTACAAAAATCAGTGCTTTTTCAAGTACCACAGCTGTAAAATAAATTTGGATATGTGATTACTGACAGCACGTTAAGTTCAGTCAGCACGTGTGTTTTGGGAGCCTCCACGGACACTCTGCTGACAGGCAGTATGGTGTCCTACCATGTGCAGCAGACAAGGTCAGGCATCAGACAGCTCTGCTTAATTTCTGCCATCTGTCCCATTTCTCTCGGCCACCGTTAAAGCTGGATGCAGCACTGAGGCTGACACAGAAGCATCAATATTTCCAATCTGCTCTAGAACTGAGCCTGCATGAAAGGGTCACTTCAATGCCTGTACATCCTCCAAATCAGGTAAATGGCAGATATCCCAGGACAGACCAAAGTCTTGCTGAAACCATGGGCAGGAGGATAGAATATCTCTGAGAAGAAACTGTGCTACGACACAGTAACTCCATTACCACGTAAGATGTTCAGTCTCTCTCAACTACACCAGCTGTATGGTAAGATTGCAAAACACACCCTCTGTGCTCTCACCACACATTTGAGGCAGCACAAAAACAAACAAACCCAAGCAAAAAACCCTCAAAACTCTCAGAAAATGATCTGATGCCTGAAAGCCAAAACCATGCTCTGGCGCATGTAAGAAAGGTCAGCCAGAAAGGTCAGCTGCCTCCAATGGCAACACAACCACAGGCGAGGGCAGAAATGGATCCCCAGACAGAAACATTGCAAAATCACAGCACACCACACAACTGAGCAACACCTCTCCTTTGCCATCAGGCAAACCACTGCAAGAAGATATTCATTAGTTCTTCATTTTAGGGAAAACCCCTAGAAGTGTCAAAATTCAGAGGTAAAATACCTGGCACCGTGGGACAAAGCAGATAGTCCCTGCCCAGTAACTGGTTTTAATGCCAGTGCTCACCCACTCTGCATCTCTGCATCACTCTGGAGACTGCTGCCCTGTTCCCCAAAATGCACCAAAACCAGGTGGCTGTCAAGAGCTGGCCTCCCATCCTGTCACCCAGTGACTCATCGAAACACACAGAGCGTCAGAGGAGGAAGGAGGGGGAGGCAATCTCTGTGACCTCAGTGAATGTAACTGTTAAGTTGAAACAAAGTGAGAGAGTAATTTTTAAATTTCTCTGGTATTGGAAAGGGCCTCAGTGCTTACTGAGACACTACTCAGAAAATTACTCACAGTATCATTAAAATGTTGTAAGAAAGCCACTAAAATCTTTACAGCACAAATTAATCCTATGCCTATTCTTTACAGAAAACAGTACTTTGAAGATGACATTATAAAATAGAAGGACTAGAAGGACTGGAAATTTATTCCACTAAAGATTTCAACCCTTTTTTTCTCCTCACGTTGCCCTAATGATTTCAGACTTTCAGCCAGCACTAAAATGCATGCAATTGACTGAAACCACTATTACACTGATAAATCCCTGACCGCATCCATCTCCTTGTGGAGCTGAACATCTGCACCTTTCCATCAAGGATATCTACTGAGGACACCTGATCCATGCCAAAGCCCCTTCAGCTCAGGCCTCATATCACTCCTGCCCTGAAATCTGGCCGGGAGAGGAACAAGTACTGTCACCTTACTGTAAAAGCTGCCCTGGCTTTTCTCATCTAGAGCAAGCACTTCTTGTGACAAACAACAGGATTTTTTACCAGTGAGCTGAGACTGAAGACAAAAAGTCAGCAAGAACATAACAGCAATTTAGACCAAAGCAGAAAAATGTACTGATGAATTGCCTGTCCCCTAAACTGTAAATCCAAGCACACCTGAATCGTTTCTGAGGATGGATTACTGGCAATGCTTTGCACTCTCCGCTCTGAAGAGTTGCACATTTCTCAAGCGAGTTGATTGGTGTGGTGGATTTTTATCCAATTATAGGCACTAAGTTCTGCCTCCACTAGAAGAGATGGCAGTTTCTGCATCTGAAGATAACCATACACATACATGTGGCCGTGGAGAAATTCACTTGGCAAGGCTGGCTATCCTGCTGTCTGGGATTAAGTCACATGGGCAGAAAAAGGTGACTTTCTGCTTGTAAGGTTATTTAACGGTCCAAATAAAAACCATGGTCTTCTTTTTCTAGGAGTTACATACCAATACAGGACATGTTTATTCAACATAATTAGCCCAAAGACACCAGGAGCTGCATTGCTCTAAGTATCCATGCTTTATAATCACTGCAGCAACACTAATTAGTCCAAGCAGAGGGTTATGCTTGCAGAAGACACTGCTTTGACAGCTTAGCTACCTAGTTTAATAAATGACCCTCGATGCCTCTAAACACAACTATGTTAGGATTTATTAAATATAAAATATACATACCCAGAGGGTGGCAAGAGACAGCCAGTTTGTGTGATTTCAAAGTCTGCTACTGGAACAGCAGCCTGTTAACCCCTACCCTACACTATCAACATTAATCTGAGCTTGCAAAAATAGAAAAGAAAAATAAAGTAATGCAGTGATGTTGACATGTCAAAGATTGAATTCTGTAATCTAGCAAACATGCAAGCATTTAACCAATTTCCAGCTCTTTGCAGTAAGGAGTCAAAATCTGGTCCTCACATTGGCTCTCGTGTTGTAGTTCAACATCAAACACTCCTTCAAATCACCTTGCCATCAGTTCTTTCTTTCTGACTTCCTTCCTTGCCTACTGATTTCCTTCTCAGCCATCTCCAACATTTCCCTTACACTTTTTTAGCTTTCAGATTTCCTCTTAAGGACCAAGTGGCTCAAGTGCAAGACTCTTATGCTCTAAATTACACTGCTGGCAAAGCAAAAAGGTCTGTTTTCCAGGCAACTTGCAGCATTTGGATATAAGCCTGGCTGAATCCAAGAGAAAACACTAAAACTAACACAGAAGGTTAGAGTGATACAGTCTAGCTAAAAGTATATCATTTATAAGGTGTCCTTACTACCTAAATGGTAAATATCAACATCTGGAGAAACATGTATCTTTCGTGTTCTGAGGAGCTATAAAGTAGTAATTTAATTTAAATGGCTAATGTGCAACGAACCATTTGATAGCTACAACTTTTTGTCCAACAAGCTGCAAAAAAACCCCCAAACCCCAAGATGGAAACAGACACCTTGAGACTGCAGGAAATAGCTCAAGGCGTTTGTAGGCCTTTTTTTTTTTAACCTACTTTCGTGGCCCTCCTGTAAAGCAAATATCATTTATTACTAATCCTGCAGAAAGAGCCTGAAGTTTTTTTCCTCTCCCTCTCTGCAAAAGGCTGCCTTGTTTGTGCCTCTGCCCTGTAACAAACAAGAAGATAAATGAGACATTTATGCCAAAGTAATAATTCTAAATCTGTTGTTTTGACCTCTAAGCCAAATTTTCTGCATTACATGCCATTGGCTCAGATAAGACAGAACATTTTTTTCCTGCCAACTGAACCCTGTAGTGTATGTGTAGCCCTGTTCAACAAACTGCTCTATCATTTATCTCTGAACATATGTGTATTGGGAAGCAGAGGGTGAAGGAAATTTGGCACTATGAGCTATCACCCCCTCCTGTAACCCCTTGCTTCTTAGATCCTCTTGATTTTCTGTGTTGGGGAAACTAATACACATTTGGACACAAATCCATCTAGAAGCAAAATTAGAAATCCTTGCTAAAATGAAAACAGCGGGACAGCGGTTATAAATATCTGGAGGACAATATGCTTTACCTTAATAGGTAATTTTGTATATTTTATTTATTGGAGTGGGGGATATTCAGTGTTCCACCAGAGAAGAAATTTTAGGATTGAAATCAGGAGCAACCTCGATTTCTCAAAGTCAAGTTTGTACTGGATGGTGTCCAAGATGAACTCCACTTGACCTTAAAAGTACTACTTACTTTTCAACTAGAAACCAGAGTTTCCACATAGGCTGCTCATGATGTGCTTTGCAGCTAAAAAGACAACACCAAATAAATATTTATTTTTCTGGCAGACAAAAATGGCCTCATCATATTTACTGCAGTGACACAGGTGACGGCAAGCCTGCAGAGGGGCATGACTCTGAATGAACGACAGACTGTGTGTCCTTTATCCCCACAGCAACTGACGGTCTGTGGGGCTGGGAAATGACTTTGGGCTGTGAAAGGCAGGATTCCCCTCGAGTAGGTTTCCTCCCTGAGTGCAGGGCAGGACGTCCTGTAGCTCCCCAGGCAGCATCAGGCAGGCAGCCGCAATGCAGAGGTTTGATGAAGCAGAAAGTCAGCCCAGGTCAGGCCACAAAGCCCCGGAGCAAGCGTCTGGTGCGTGAAGGGCTAGTGTGGGAAACCACCCCCTGCACTGAAGGGTTTCTTGCAAACCTTGCTGCTTGTAGAGGTCTGTGCATATGAGGGAAAACACCCACTACTGTGGGGGCCTCCCTCTGGCACCACTCTTTTTGGAGTGTTGGGAATCCCATGCCACCACACGCCTTCCTCTCCATCCACCCATGCCACCCTGCCAGCTGCCACTGCCTTCAGTTTCCATTTTAGTATGGCCACTGCCACAATGGGAAGGACTTTATCTTTCATGACTACTCTCCTAAATATAACAAGCTGAATTGGGCTCTCACTTATATGCCCATGACTTGCATTTCTCTTTTTTAGCTTGTTTTGAAATACAGTCTTTTCTACTGGGGGAAATGTCATTATTGCTCCCACACCCCTTTCTTTCCCTCCTCCCATCATTTTCACAAGCCTTGTTTTTTAATTTTCCTTTCAGTTTGAAACCCTTTGCCCCAGCACGTCTACTCAGCACACTTCTCAGTTACAGCCTGGATAAGAGAGAAAATGGGCTTCACTTTGCTAAATCTGGCTTCTTTCCATCTTTCTAAGTCTCACCTGACATCCACACGTTTTCATCGTGCACTGGAAACGTTTGGAAATGGTTGACTTTTAGAATAAGCAGCAAATAGCTATTCTTTCAACCCTCACCAACCCACTTCATTAGAAATGGGATTAAGCTAATTTTTAACCAAACACAGACAAACAAACAGACGTAACCACGGATACCTCTGCAACCACAACTACTTTTTCTAGCGTGGTCTCCAAATAAAGATTGTGAAATTCATTTTAAAAGGAGGATCAAAAGTGTTTCTTTCCAAAGCACCAGTTGCATGGTAGTAATTTTAGAAATTTAAAACAGCTCAGACCTGCTGCTGGATTATTTTTAACAGGAACTTTGGGTGCAAGGGCAGTTCAGAGACCGCCTAGCCCTAGAGAGTGAGAGGTGACTGATGCAAAGCCTTGGCTGCAGCCAGGAATCCTCTCCATGGGAGAAGATTAATTGATTTGAAATTAATTTATAAGAAAGGACAGTAGAGTGAGTGGCTGACTTCTGAGCCTGTAGGAAACTGCCACTACATGCAAAAATCACTTTCTCTTTTCAGTTTTCCTATTTTCAGTCAGATGATGGTGAAAAAAACATAGGTGAGGCAGGGCAGCTGGTGTAGGACAGCTGGGAAATGGGCATAGCTCAAGGCTCAGCTATTATTAAAAAGCATACACATCTTTCTATATTTATTCCAACTTTACAGCTCGAAATAAAACACATGCAGTCCTGATGAGTTTATAACTCTAAATACAACTCAGGAGGAAAAACCCTCAGTCTCATCTGGGAAAACCACAGTCATACATACAAAAGAAGCAGAAGATTATTATTTTTTCTGCCACCACATATACAGCTACACTTCTAAAAATACACTACTACTGCTGGAGTTGAACACAACAAAACAGAAAAACTACGGTCTTACAAACACAGCCACAGTTTAAAATCAAGTTGCCAGTTCTTCATTCCAGCTCCATCACACATCTCCTCGAAAAGCTGCTTAGGAGGATCCATACCTTGCTGTACACCCCAGCAAACTCCAGATGTAGGTCTGACAAAGTGACCCACAGGGAGCTCAGCAGGGCCAGCTGAACTATTAACTCCGCTTCTTGGGTAGATTTCACAGGGCTCATCATCGCTGCTCCCAGCCTGATACCTTTACACAGTAACGAGTTCCCTCCCTGCAAAAACCACAAACCAAGCTGGCAGAGACATGCCCCTTATCTCAGGGCATGGCTGCATTTCTCTGGAGGAAGAGTAAGCAAGATGTGTAACTTGGGATATTCATGCACTTATATGCTTTAACTGGAGGTATTTCAGAGGTACAAAATTATAGCAAGTAAAAGATAATGCTCACAGCGAAACACTGTCACTGGATTTACCCTGTAGCAGCTCCATCTGAAAAGTAAAGCCTGCTGAGACAAAAAACATGCCAGCTAAGGCATATTCACTGCCACTTTGAAAAAATACTCTTGTAAGAAAATGTGGCTATAACTGAGAGGCAGAGCAATGAAAACAACCATCCCCCATACCAGAAGGCAGAAGCCTGGCACAATCCAAAGTATCTTTTCTACATGCCTTGCAACAATCCATTCAAAAACGAACAGCAAGGACCACCACCACCAAGTCATACAGCTGCAGCAGACTCCAGCTGGGAGACAGTTTAATAACCACTTTCTTTTCTTCCCCCTTTACACCAGAAAAATGTTAAGCCTGAAGAGTTTGCTGCAGGGCCTGGCACCAGCATCAGGCCAGGGATACTCACTGCAGGCTCCACAGGTGAAGCAGCTGTCATGGTAGAGGTTGCCCATGGCCTGGCAAGCTTGGTTTGCTCCATACACGCCCTTGCTGCACTTCACGCAGGTACCTGGGAAAGAGAAGAGAGGTCACAAGTGAGACCCAGTGGGGTGGCTAGGGACACTGGTTGGGTGACAACACGTGTAGCTTGTCATGGTGGCTGAACAGCTTAGGACCATGTGGTTCACTGAAGCCACAAGACATAGGTGATATCACCATCACCTGCCCTGAGAGATGCTGTTAGCAGTGGTCATGACAGTCATCAAACCCCCACAGTGAAAGACTTTTGCAAAAAAATAAACTGCACAAGAACAGTCCTGTCCAGGTACAGTGACATCTCCTTCCTTCTCTCATCCTTCCTGACAACCTTTATATACATCTAAACCTGCTTACAGACCCTCACAAAAGCAGTGAGTATCATGATGTAAGTGGTGCTCAGAGCTCTTCACCGACAACAGTTTCTGACACTTATTGTATAAGATGAGCTTGTTGGTCGCAACTGATGTGAAGAAAGCACAGCTCTTCACTTAGCTCTTTTAAATCATCCATTTCAGAACCCAGTCGTGCCTGCTGAAGGTCCTAATGATTCCCCAACAAAACAGAGCTAGACTACCTGACACCTACCTCTCTTAACAAGGAAACAGGACATCAAGCCAGTTTCACTTACTTCAGGCATTACCTTTAACTACCTCTAACTGAGAAACTTGAATCTCTTTTAAGCAAATAAATGAATAAGGGGTAGTGTGAAGGAAAAACAGATTATGTGTTTCTGTCTCTGGTCTGTAGTGACTCTGATGTGACTTCACCTTGCACCACTACCCAGACCTATTAATCCTGGCTCTTAAAATCCCTGGTCAAGGGACTGTGAGTCAGACCACACTCCTACTGGAGTAACAGTAGGAGGAACAGGAGGAGGAACAGCATCATCTTGCTCGAGATCCTTAGTTGTGCTAAGGATGGTAAACAAAATTTCACTTCTTTTGGGGCACTGCAAGCTCCAGAGTAATTGAAAAAGTCTGGAGAAAGTTAGGAAGAAGTCCATTGTGCTTACAACAGCGCTGAAAAGTAACTCAACTCTGGCAGCACCAGGCTCGCACTGCCAGGGTGAGTAACAATTTCTTCCCGCATCCAATAGCCATAGCAGTCAGTTTTCACACTACAGGGATAAAACCACTCAGGAGTCCTTTGCAGTAGCACACACATGGCTGCTGAAAAGCAGACACTTGGTTTTCCTAGGTTTTTGCAAAGCAGACCTGGCTCTCCGTGCTGCAGCTGCCTGCGTGCATTCAACCAGCACATTGAAAGCTGCCCTAGTGCTGTGCCAAGCCCCACTGCACTCAGAGTCAGAGTCCACACTGACACAAACCTGGAGAGAAGGCTGCAAAGAATAATTAGTTACTTTGTTTTGTCCAAATCCTACACGAACTGAAATGCTCACTTGGCTGTGGGCCTACCCCAGCACTCAGGCTGGCACCAAGCGAGCAAAACTTTCTGGTTCTTTTTGAACTGAGCAGGTTTATCTTATTTATTGAAAGAAACATTTTAAGAAAGATAAATCATATAGGCATTAGAAAAAGGATTAAAAAAAAAGTCAAGGCAAAGATAAAAAAAAATTGGCTTTTCAAATGGATGTGCTCTCGCAGGAATGCGCACATTCAGCCCGAATTTCTGTGCAATGATCTGACACAAGAGCTAACAACTCAAAATTCCCTCTTGAGTACAGCAATGCGGAGCAGAAAGTTTCGAGAGCAGAAAACCTGCCAATTTTCCACGACACCCACCAGGCTTTCCACAGAGCCAACGTATTTATTGCACTACAAGTGCTGCATTTTCCCCTTCTCTGTGCCAATGAGTGGCTGCTCCAGAAAATCTCACCAGCATGCTCCGATTTCCTCCTTTCCACAAAGCAGCTGGGTGACACTGACTGTGGAAGAGCAGCAAGAAGAAGGAGGAGGCAGAAGGCACAGCAGCTGAGTGCAGGCACAGCGCCCAGTCAAGATGCTGGCAGGCATAAGCCACTATTAAGTAGGCTAAGGCAAACCCCATGGAGGGCAGAAATTGCCTCTGCCATCTCCTGTCTATCCCATTACGCTTCAGAGCACAGGCATTGCCCCTCTGGCTTCCCAACAGGACAGATCCTGCAGGAGCTGTCAAGGCTCTCACATCTGTACCAAAACCTTCCTCCACCTCCCACCCCTCAACCTTCCCAACCTCCCTTCCACCTTCCTTTCAGTCCATGCTCCATTTCACCACCTGATTAACCCTTTCACACACTTCTTTCAATATTTAGGCCCCTAAAACATGGAAAATAAAGTCACAGAATGAAAGGGCTTTTAAAATAAATTGACGATGTTTTCTGTAAAAACTGTAATGTGCTAGATTACTCTCAACTATGTAATAACCAGACATGTTATAAATATTCATACATATCCTGTGCCAAGGTTGAAAATTGAAAAATGGCATTATGGCATATCTGAATCTAGTTTATGTTCTTACATATATCTGCTAAATCTTACTTGAAAGCCTATTAAATCTCAGTAGCAAGTGAAATTACTCTCTAAATAAGTCTTTGCTCTTTCCAGATGTAATATTCTGAAGTATTTTAACCAACATACTTGAGCCTTCATCTCTGACAGTCAGCACAGCTGGCCTGAAAGAGGGGGAAAAAAGGTGATTTTTATTGATTTTTCCTTTCCACTTTTTTTCCCATTCACTTCCTGCTGTCACAATGATCCTGACCTTTTGGCTTAGGCTAAGCAAGGGAAAAGCAAGGAAAAAGCAAGGAAAAACCTGCTGTTGATGGCAGCCAGTCGCTGAGCTTGGCAGCACATGTGCAAACCCAGCTGATGGAAGCCAGCGCCACCGGGGCCACCTCCAACCCCATCCCACTGCAAAATGGGCTCTGCACCCTGCTCCATGCCAGCTCCGACGGCTTACTTCCCGAAACAGCGCTGACTGTGCTTTCTGCTGATGTTAAAATGTCAGCAACATCATTCCAGCCCCACATGCCACTGACACTAGTCAGCAGTTCTGGGTAATTTTCTTGGCATGGAGTGGCTTTTAGCAAAAACTTCTGTCCTCAGCGTGAAGCAGAGGGATCCTGAGTAGCCACGGTTCAGCAAGATCCCTGATTCCTGTGCTTGGTAACTTCGCAGCTCTTAACAAGTGTTTATGCAAGCACCAATCCCAGCAGACATCCCCTCTGAAATGATGATTTTTAACCTTAGACAACTTTATTAAGAAGAAATGACAGATTTCTCTTTTACTACCAGGATGACAAACCCAAACCACCACACACGCACAGCACCACTAAATTCATGCCTGAGTGCACAGGCAGAATGGTAGCCAGATTTGGGAAGGGAAAGGGATGGAAATTGCTGATTTCAGTTCAATTTCTGCCGGCAGGGCAGCCATCCCTGGACAACAAAGAAATCTCTGTTCCCTTTCGCATCATGCAGCAAGCAACCGCCCGCACTGCAGCTGAGAGTCTGAACAAAGGGACCTTTGCAACAGAGCTGGGACCAAAAACATGCCCTGTAAGCCACTTCCCAGCACTTGCCACACTCCATCTCAGCACTGCAGACCAGGAGGGCTGTCACCAGGAACAGCCTCAGCTCATGTGATCCAACAGCTCTGATGCAGACTTCAAGGGCTGTGAGAAATGAAAGTGAACCTGGTGCTCAGTCTGAAATGTCAGTCCCACCCTCAAAACTCAACAAGTGCATTTCCATTTACCACCAGACTCAAAGCCCCTGGAGACATTTTTTCCTCCAAGTGTTGCTACTTCACACTCACCAGGAGTTCAGTTACTTACTGTATCCTACTCACTAAAAATTTAACACAAGCCATGCTGAACAGCAGCATTTTCTGGGACTAAGAGTTATTTCCACATTTCAGACAGCATCAATCTACAGACCAAGACCACAGTTCTTCCAACAGCATCCCTCTTCTTTTCAGCAGCATCTCCCCTTCCCAGCAACACACAGCACAGCCAAGCTTTCCTGTATGTGCTCCTGGTTTGGTTTACTAATATGGTCACTTCATTTTGAACAGCCAAATGTGACTGTGCTTCAGTGGTGAGATTTCTTTGCCATGCCAATTTGGTGCCAGGTAAGAGGAATGCAGGGGCAGGATGATTCCAGTGGTGTGGGTCTGCTTATCTGGCTAATCCAGAAACAGCAAGTCTGTTCTACTCCTGCCACATACTCTGTGCAAGTCACATTTCCACAATCAGATTGACTCTTCTCCATTATCCAAACCAACTGGTTTTTGGCCCCTCCTTACAGGAGGATGGATTTATGCTGAAGAACCCCCAGCTGAACTTAGAAGGATCATCCCCACCAGAGTCTTTGCATCTCTGGTATCATCATTCCCATCTGTCCACACACGCACACAGTAGATCCTGATGCCTCTTGGCAGAAGTTGTACCTTCATGAGGGTCCTCCCCATCAGAATTCTGCTTAACACTCACTCTGACAGGGAGGACCCTGTGCAGGTACAGCTGCTGTCTCTCCAACCCATCTATTTATCCTGGGAGAACCAAGCCCTCCACTTGCACACACGTATTTCAAAGACTGCTGAGAAAAGCCCTCACCCTGTCATACACGGTGTGATGCTTAGCTCTCCTGGTTTTACTTTGGAATTTCTCTGGAACTTGAACCCACCCATCTTCCCATGACTCAGCTTAACCAAGTAATTCCTACATCAAACTCTAAATTACACACATTGCATGCCTTGCTATGCTGCTTATCCACTACAGAGCAGTAACTCTCGCTGGAGAGGTGATTTCAAGGAGATCTGGAGGCCCGGATGAGACTGAGTGCCTGGAAAACCTGGCAGATTGGTTCTATTCATCAGAGTGACTGGGTTGTCTGCACAAAGATGGACAGGTACTCCCTGCCCAGAGAACCACAGAGTTGGTAAACACAAGTTTTCTGTTCCCTTTTTCATGCCATGTTCTTGATCCTTGACCTTGCTGCAGACCTTCATGTACACACTGCCAGTGAAGGACGAAAATGCCATCAAACTCACGTCAGTGACATTTTAAGTACCTTATAGTGATGTCAGAGATTATGATAACTCCTGTGCCACATGAATGAGGCTCCTTATTTCTTTCAGTCCCACTCCTACTATATCCTGGCTGAAAGACTGCTCCTCTGCCTCAACTCCTTGCTTTTTCTTTCCTTTTGGTAGATTTTTCCTTAGCTTGCAAACTCAGCTGAGCTCCCAAGAGGAAGGGAGGAGAAGCACATACTGCTGTAATCTTCAAGAGCCATCTTCCAGGCCAATACTTATTTGCTTGGTTTCTTGCAGTGAGATAAGCTTTGCAATCTGTACACACCCACTACTCCAAGTGCAGTGATCCTTCTAGCTTTCATTGTTCCACCAGGACCTGTCTCTCCCTGCCTCCCCCTCCTCTGTGCTGCAGGCAGGTGTCTCCTTTCAGCTTTGGTACTCTCCCAGGAGAAGGTACTAAAGGATGCCTCTGCTCCTTCCCAGCGGAAATGGCATTGTCATCATCACCCACAGACAAAACAGACTCAGAGGAACTTTCACTTTAATCAGAAATTCTCCACTTGTCAGCCCTGAGATTACCTTTGCTGCACATGAAGTGTCCTGGTGTCCCACCATCAGCAGGGTTCAGTAAAGTCCCCAGGTGTGTACAATCCCAAAGTTAAATGAATTGTGGTTTCAGCAGTGGTGAAACACCAACTTCACTGTGCACTACACTTCCAAAGAGCACTGCTGGCCTTTGAGCTGCTCACACACATTCAAAGGTGCTGGGCTCCCAGGTCTCCACAGGGCTCAGCGATTCAGCTACTGCTCTGCTTCTGCCATGGGGAAAAAAATATCTACAGACTTTGCTAGGAGGTATTCTCTGCCTGACTGCTGGGAAGCATCCCAGCTTTTTGCTGCAAAACAAGATGCCCAGGGTTCTCCTAAATCACCCGCAGCTTATCAGCTCTGCTGTAAATAACAAGGAAGCCAGAATACAACAGCTAACAAATATTTATAACAAGAAAACCATTCATAAAAATAGTTTTGCAAAAAGCTCTTGGTAAAGGCATAGATAATCCTCACCAGGTGGAGATTTCCATCTAGCTGTATGAGACAAGCATCAGTAAACGTGATGCCACATGTTACATCTCTAAAAGCACCCATCTGTGCCTGCAGACCAAGGCACTGCATGCTAAAACAAGTAGTCAAACCTCCTTGCAGACTCCAGCACACTTTAGCCAGGCCCCTCCTCTACCAAGTCACCCCCAGACAGTGCAGGCAGATGCTTGGTTTGGTTGTGTATCTGTCTCACCTGAAAACTCATCAGGCACCTTCAGTCCTTGGGATGGTATCGTTTCACCTAACCCTAAACAATTGGGTGGTGTTACCAAAGGATTTGCAACTTCCCCAGTCACTCCTATTTAATCTTCTGTCACCAAGAGGAGATGAAGGCTGATGCACCCAAAGGAACACCACGGGAAATCAATGGGATTTGGGAACCTCACTCCTGAATGTTCCCTGGAAATAATACACCAAAACCTAAATACATCCTAAGCTGGCTTCCAGTGACACCTCCCAGGGACATGGGAGCCTTTCTTCTCTGCTGCACAGGAACCAGCCTCTCTAGGGAGCAACTTCAGCTTTTCCTTCCCCAAGTGAAAGACCTGGGTGATACCTGAGACTCCCTGTGTCCTCCTTGACAGCCCACATAAATCAAATCAGCACTTCAAAGCCATCTTGGAGAACCAAAATTCCTCTAGAGACATGTGAAGCCCATGCAGCTCACACATAGGTCGCTACTTACAAAAAAAGAAAAGGAAAAAACCCAGAGATAATTCTTGGCTTTGTATATTTCTTTCGTTTCACTTATTATACCTACTTTGAGCAGACAAAAGCATTTTGCACAGCAAGCTGGTGCTGACAGACTGCTGCTCCTCAGCACAGCATCCTACCTGTATTTTGCCTAGTCCTTGGTTTATCCTTTCCTAGGCTTTCACTTACAAGCACGCATTTTCACATAGCGAAGGAGAAAGCAGCTCCTTTAGTGTGATCAGAATTAATTGTTCTTTATAAACATCTGGTCCTGACTGAGACAGACTGAAGGACAGTATGTTAACCTGACAGACAGACCCATCTTCAAAAACATCCCCTTGTTACAAAAGCAGCACACAAAATTAGGAGAACTGAAAATATTTTTTATAAAATACTTTGGTCATTTGTACTTAGTCCCGGTTTCATTTCCTGGCTCTGATGAACTTCAAAACTGCTGCAATAGATGTCCCTTCACTGGAGAAGAAGTCTGCTACAAAACAAACTATAGATCCTTTTTATCACTATTGCATAAAAGTGTTTATTTTACATCCCAAAGTTTGGTAGCTTGAGACGAGGGCATAGCAAAAAATAATTGAGAAGGCCAGCTCTGCCCTTTGTTCCTTTAAAGGAAGTAACTATGCAAAAAATGAAAATAAAAGTGAGAAAGAGAGGGGGAGGAGGAGGCCCAGAATTAAAATACCTCGATACCTGCTCCTTCCTGTTCCTTGCTCTTCAGCAGCGCAGATCTGCTGAACCTTTGTCTGCTGAGCTGAGGCTGCACAAAACTTTACTTTTCCCTCTGCCAAGACCGCATCATTTCCTTTTTTTCCTCTCACTCTCCTCCTTCCCAAATTTCTCAGATATCACATCCTGGTGCAAAATCTCCTGGCAGGAGGATATCAAAACACCTCACTGGGGATCAGGCAGCCTCCATGTCTCCTCCCTCCCTGGGGCTCACTCAGCCACCTGACCAGCCAGGCTCTCCATGCTGCCAAAAATACTCCTGCTTCACTATAAATCTCCCACAGGACAAAAGCCTCCTCCTGCCTCGCATTCTTATTTTGTGACAAAAATGTAAAAGTAGTCTAACCATCAGCTGAGTCCCTCTGCCTCCTGAGCCTATCCCCAGGCACATTTTGGATGAGGTATGACCCAACCAGTTTACACGCACTGCAAGAAGACACAGCAGGGTCTGTGGAGAGACCCCTGACACCTCTCCAGTGGAGCTGAATGTCACCTCCACAAAAACATTCCCATTTTCGAGCACCACCTCCCACGAGCCTGCAGTCCCAACCCCATCTCTGTTACCAGCTCCTTGTCACAGCATTCAGCCCCCCCCAACGAGGCTCCTTGTGCTCATTCAAACCGCGCGCTTCCTGCATGGGGCGGGAAGTGCCAAAACTTATTTCCAGGCCAAAACACTGTGAGTAGAGCAGCTCAACACATCACTTTTCTGCGACAGGATAAAAAATGCCCCTGCCCTGCCACAGGGCTTAATCCAGTCTCGGATACCAAGATAAACAACCCGGCACAGCCCTCTGCGGGCAAGTCCCCCTGCCTGCTGCCAAGAAACACATTTTGTTATGCAATCTGCAGCTAAGCGCTCGGTGGTCCCTCCAGCTACATCCCCAAAGCTCGGTGTGAAGATCTTGTGTGGCTCAGACCACCACTGAGCCACCCACTGACCCCACCAGACAGGACCCTGTGCAACAGCACCTGTGCAGGCTGAGATGCAAACCCTTCCTCAGCACCAGGCTGAAGAGTTTAATCTGTCCCTGTCCTACTTCTGCGACTGCGGGTCTAAAATAATGAGGAAAATCCATACACCTGGCCTGCTCCTGTAGTTTCTTAAGTTAACTGTGGAATTTCCAGCCTTCCCAGCAACTCTGGGTTTCCCTCTCCCAAAAGCTGAGCTATCTTATCTGCTGTTAAATTGTGAAGTGGCGCAGCAGGGAAAGGAAACACGCAAATTGCCCCTGACCTCCCGCCATCCTGGGCTAGCAAATCAATTTAATCCAGAAGGACATTCAATATTCTCATTGGGAGATCCTCGCATGTAAGTGGTTCCTTTTCACTGTCAAGTGCCAGTGATAATCTCTGATGGTGGTCTGGACCCAAGATTTAGGGAAGAACGTGCCTACTGCCTGTTCTTCTGCCATCTTCAGGATGGACCAATCCTTCCACTGGTGATGGGAAGCAGCACCTGGGGTCAGAGGGATATCCTGGCAACTTTGGGAAACCACTGCCCTCCCCATCTCCAAGCTACTTCTCTCTTCCCTGAACTCCGTGCCCTTCTCCATGACGGCAGCCTATGCAGGCACGACTCCTCCGCAGGCTGGATGGCTGCCTTCCCGCCCACACGTGGTCGGGACGCATCCTTGTAAGACACAGAGAACCAGGAGCATTGTCAAGGAAAGTTAAGTGCCTCTCTGCTGGCAATGAAGGGCACTTCAAAATATGCTGTTCCAGCTTCTTCCCAGCACTGCCCCCCCACCCAAAGCTGCTAAACTACCTTTGCTTTAAAATTAGACAGGTAGGATTAAAGAAAAAGGTGTCGCAGGAGGAAGAGCTTCTAATCCCTGTGATAAATAAAAGTTAAATAAAAAAAACCTGCTCTGGGCAACTGACAACCAAGCAGATGTACAGGCAAATGCAATCCTGCAGGTCTAACCCTGCGTGACACTTTGCAATGAGCCCTCCTAGTGCCGACGGGCCACCTTACCAAAGTAATCGGCCTTTGGCCGAGCATCCATCTCCTGCTCCAGGCGCTGGGTCAGAGCCTCCAGCTTCAGCTCGGCCGCCGATGGCCCTTGCTCTGGCTGCGGAAGGAGGGTCTGGCAGGGCAGCTTCACCTTTGCTGTGCCGGAGCCATCCAGGTGCCCAGAGTCTGACCGCGGCCCGCTCACGCCCTCCGGGAAGAGCATCTGTGGCGCATTGGGAGCCCCCATCCCTCGCGAGGCCAGGCGCGAGGAGCCCGGCTCAGGGTTCCCGCTGCTGCCGGCGGGCCTGTGGTTCTGACCGTGGGCCACGAAGTGACCGGCTGGGCTGGGATAGGCAGCGGCGTGCTGGTATTCCACGCTGGGAGCAGCAGGCGCGGAGCCTGGCGGGAAGGACAGCGAGACACCCTGGTACCAAGGCTGGCTGCCATCTCCTCCGGCTTTGGGACCGCAGGGCTCAGCGGAGCCTGAAAACCCTCGGGTGGGCTGCGCCGAGAAGGACGAGGACCTCTGCTGTGATGAGGGCTCCTCTGGCCCCACCGAGGGTGCCAGGGAAGTCCTGGCGTTTGAGAAGGAGGAGGACCTCTGTCCGGCTGGCATCGGGTCACGGCCCCCGACACCTCGCCTGCCCTCGCTGCCGTTCTCCTGCCCGCCGCGGCAGGGCTGGGGCTCGCCGGGGCTCCCAGCCTGTTGCTCCCCACGCCCCGCACCAGGCTGTGAGCCCCCCACTCGGGGGATCCTGTCGGGCTCCGCTTCCCAGCCCCGGCGCCCGGCCTGGCTCCCTGGGGCCTCGGCACGTGCGCCGCTCTCTCCGAAGCCCCGCTCCCCTCCCTCGCAGGGCCTCGCTCGCGGCCCCTCGGCGGCGGGGGGCGGCTTCGAACCCCGCGCCACCGGTGGGCTGGGACGGGGGGGGTGGAAGGCGGCAGCTCCTCCGTTCATCGCGGCCATCAGCATCTCCTCCTGCTGCTGCTGCTGCTGCTGCTGGAGGTGGATCTTGGCCATCTTGGTNNNTCTTGGTGGCGAACACCCGCCTGGTCTCCTCGAACTCGGGGTTGTTGCCGTCAGCTTTGTCCACCCGAAAGAGACCGTCCTTGGAGGCCTCGTACATGTTGAGGTCCTCGATGAACTTGCTGGCTTCCAGACCCAGATCGTCGTACTTGTCCATCTCGCCTGGCTTAGCGGGAAGACCCCCGCCGCCGCCTTCTTCTCCTTTCTCCTCCTCCTTCTCCTCTCCTCCTTCCCGCGGGGAATNCGCGCAGACCACGCCCCGACCCTCCCCGGTCACCGCGCCCCAAGCCACGCCCACCCAGCCGGCGCGCGCCGCCCGTCCCCGCTCCGCCGTGGGCGCGCGCGCGGCCCGTCCGGGAAGGTCGCGTGCGGTTCCGAAGGCGTCCCGCGGTGTCCGGTCAGGCTCGGAAAGGGTTCGGATTAGGCAGCAGAGCTGGGAGGAGGGTGCGCACGGTGGTTAAAGTCACTCGGGTGTTGCAAGGAAGGTGTTTTTGCTTCGTCTTCCCGCTGGATAATATTCCTCTTTTTCACCCTGCGGCCCGGAAACCTTCCTGAGGAAGCCTTGTGAAAAATCACAGACACCCGTCGGGAAAAAAAAAACAACAGCCCTGCTCCCCCATGAAAAACTGCAGGGAAAATCTCATGCCATAACTATTGGAGCAATTAGTCGGTATAGTAGGAAATTGTATGAATTTTCTTGGTGTAGATAGACACTGTGTGCTGGATAGTCACGCTTAAGTAAGCATGACTAAAGGAACGCGGATCATTGCAGGAAGACGACCCCTAGCCTGAAGAATAAAGGATACCTCTGGATGCCCGAGATAACATCAGCATCCCAGCCTTTCCGACCCCATTATCCAGCATCATACACATAACTGCAGCAAGACCAACTCCAGAGACATATAGATCAGGAAAGAAGCAGATGGATCATGACATCATAAAATTATTGTTGCTTTGGAATTCGGTGGCATATGTGTGATACATAGGGATTGTGTGAATCATGTTGTTCCCAAACGCTTAAAAGGTATAGGAGCTGTGTGTAAAACTGCATTCGGGGTGCCCCACTGCGCTTCATGCCCACGATTAAAGACTTACCCATGTGATTCTACACTTTACATTCCAGCCTCCCTCCTCTGTCCGCCAGGGCTAATAGCGAAATTTTCATGGCAAAACACAGCCTGGGGGTGCCCAGAGGTTGGGGGGCTGCAGCAGGAACTCTGCTGGGCTCGTGGGAGAGGTTGGTTGGTAGGGAGCTGTGGTACCTCTAAGTAAACTTACTGGTGCAGTTGATCCTACGGGCCCAGGCACGTGTCTGGCATTCCCATAACTTGTTATTGTAATTCTCCCCCAGGCTCCAGGAGGGAGGGCCAAATATTTTGGAATGTGGAAATTCTCTGCCTTTAATTATGGTGAATTGGGCTGTGACCAAAACATGTCAGAAATAAAAAAAAAATCCCCTCCCCTCTTTGACCCATTCCCTTACAAAAACACTCCTGAGCAACTGAGGCCAGACCTAAAATATCCTGCCTCTTCCTCTGAGATTTGGCCCAATGTGCTTAAAAATGATGGCACTGTGAGCCCCTGGAAAAGGTGCCTTGTCTTCTTTCAAGGCAACCTTGGAACTGCTGTGGTGTCTCCAAGCAGGACTGAGAGGCTGGGGGCTCATCCCTGCAGCAACAGCTTTAAGCTGGACCTTGAGCTGATAAACTGGTGAACTTTGGACTCACAAAAGTTAGCCCAGCCATAGCACAGCTTTAGATAAGGGGGTTTATGGTTTCTGGGGAAGACAGGCGGATGGGAATCCCAGCACAGGGCAAAGCACAGCAGTGGAGCTCCCCCCGCCCTTAGGATCTGGAGGAGGGGGACCCCAACACATATTGCTACTAATCACAGCCTGCCACTTTTTAAAGAGATTGATAATGCTGAAGCTTTTCACAATAACAGGGAAACATCCCAACTATCAAGCAATCCCATCTATCAAACCTTTCCAAGCCCTCCTCTGCTGTGGGGATGAGGGAAGGAGGGCTATCACAGCTCCCTCAGGCTGATCCCCACAAGCCCTGTTTCACTTTGGGAGAAGCTGGGTCCCTGGGGGCTAAACCCTGCTTTGCACAAGCCCCACGACTTCAGGAGGAGGGTTTAGCCTCCATCTGGATGTCCATCGTGCAAAGACAACAAACCCCTGCCTGTGCCAGGGCTCTTTTGGATGGAGTGAAACGGGTTTGCCTCCCATTTCTGTGGCTGGGAGAGGCCACGGTGGCCCCCATTGGCTGCTTCATGCCAGGCAGGTGTGGGCTCAGGCCACCAGTTACCAAGAGCGAGAGTAACTACTCTTTGGTGGGTCTTGACCAAAACTGTCAAGTTTGAGGTAAAGCTCAGCTGAGGCAATGAAAGCAAAAACCGTTCCAGTGTCTAAAGAGCATCCTCAGAAAGGGCTCCTAGAAGTCTGTTTTTGGCAGCATCCTGGGCTGACAAGGAGAACCACAGCAAGTGACTGAGGCATGGGATGCCTCCTCCTCATCGCTGGCTTCAGCCTTTGGAGATGGGCTTAGCTGAGATGCTTAGCTTTCAGTATGACCACTTTTATCTAAAATGTTCAGGCTTCAATGTTAAAACAATAAGTAACAACAAAGTTGGTACTGAACCACATATTGAGTTCATATTTGTATGGAGAATGAGAGAAAGGAAACAGAGCATCAGGTAGATAAGGATGGGAGCGTGAGCCCCAGCACTGCTTTACTCACTGGAGGAATATGCAATGTGGACAAAGAGCAGTTGGAAAGGAAATTACACATCGTGCACCTTCTTGCCTCCTTCTCCCCAAAGGATGTAAAGTTAATCAGGGGAAGCCATGCTCCTATCCAGCACATCAGAGACTCAGACTTGTGTCTATTGGAGTTTTTTTCCCTTCCAACACACTGAGACGAGGCTCTTCCATCCCTCTAAAAAAACAAACCATTTGGTGGAGGAGGAGGATTTGGGAATAGACATCTCTATTTTCAGCTTTCAACACACAAACCAAGGAAGAATCTAACTTCCATCAGATCATGTGGGGTTTTTTAAATTTATTTTTTAGGCTCATGCATACATTTTCTGCCATTACTTTTTATCTAACATCTGTAAGTCCTTTTACAGTCTGATCTGCAGGAGCTCACCACTTTGTGGAGGGAAGGAGTGGGGGGAAGCAGTCTTCTTGCCAAATGGCCGCTCTGGATGCTGCTGACCTTCACCAGCTATGTAAAGTACATTTCCTTCCTATGCCAAAGGATCAAATCAGCTGTCTGCAGAACAATGCTTTCACGGACGACGTGGAAAAGGCTGCTGAAGCCCTTTGGATAGGGAACCCCTCGCACTGGGGCTTGGCCTCCTTCCAGGCTCCACATGCATGAACAGACACTTTAATGGCAAGCGCCTTTGAGGGGGGATCACAGCCAAGCTATTCAAAGGCATTTTGGAGTTGAATTTGCAACGCTTTCAGTGAATGTTAGGCAGCAAAATACCTTTGAAGTTTTCTGCTTGGATTTCTTCTTTCTATGAGATTTGGGCTAGGGGTATTCCCAAGTGAGCAGATGATTAACTTAAACTTTCTACTAGACTGGAGATGTAATACTACACTGACTTGCAGACCCTTCTGCTGTGATTAGATATGGTCCCACATGTTTATAGTTCCTGTGACTTTTACAGCCCATGCCTATTAAGAAATTAAGGGGTCCGTGATTGCTGTTGTAGCACAGCACCAAAATCTATGTGCCAATTTGAATTAACTTATTCTAACCTCTACCCCCACCAAGAGAAAATAAATAAAACATTGCTCATTTAATCTGTTTTTGTTCCTGTGGGCACGGCTTACACACTGCATTTATTCATGCAAAATAATGCTGACAGCTTGTAACTCAGCCCCGCTCCACGTGGCAATCTCAGCTGCCCGTGGGGTGGAGGGAGGCAGTGATCTGGGGAGAAGCAGCCCCGAGGGGTGTTCCCAGCTTTTGGCTCCACCTCAGGGGGGATGCCGGGCACATCACCGCAGGCTTGTGCTGGGGCAGCACGGCCCTCCAGGGCCGGCAGGCTGGGGCAGAGCTCTGCCTGCCTGGGTAAACAGGGAAGTTGTGAATGAGAGCAGGAAGGGGATCATCTGTCTTTATTTCTTGCTGCCACGTTGGTGTCTGGGCTCACATTGCAGAGAGATGGAGAAAATGTGAAGAAATTCTCCACCACAAGTTTCTCTCCCCTGCCCTCCCCCCCCACCCGATTTTTTTTCTATCTGGGAGAAAACGCCCTCATATTTTAAAGCATGACAACAGCCCGCGGCTGTAGAGTTTATGGAAAAACACGATTAGGAGGAGTCTGGGTGCCAATTTATAGCCAGATGTCTCTCCAAAAGCAACTATTGCATACTCACACCGCCTATTTGCAACCAAATGATGGTGAGGAACCCGCGGCTGGCAGCACACCAGGTTGTTTGTGGACATGTCCGGGGCTGCTCCAGAGTACCCGTGTCTCCCCAGGGCCGTAGCTGTCCCAGGCACGTCATTTCCCGCAGGACTACACACACCACTCTGCAGGGCATGAGATATGTGCTCTGGTGTGTTTTAGCAAGAAAGTAATAAAGGCTTCAGTGCTAGAGTATAAACAAAGTGAGCGATTTATAAGGCAGAAGTATTTCCAGGATAGAGCCTGGCTTGGTTCTTGCAGGAGAAAGTATGTTTCTCAGCTTCTTGCAAGGCAGTGCCACAGTATCTCTGAACTTTTGACTGAATAGCAGGGGGAAATGATGGACTTTCCTTCCAGCTTTCTAATAGAGGTTTTCATTAAATGTGCCATTTATCTGCACCTGCCAGATGCTTTATACTAGGAAGATGATGCACAGCACTGTAGGGCAAATAAGAGGGTGGAGGAAGAGGAGGGAGGGATGAAGCAAGGTGACTGCAGAGGTGAGCCCGGGGGCTGCTGTGGGTGGGAAGGCTGGGCTTAAGCCAGAGGCCAGACTGCTGGATGGGATGCTCCAGAGGTGGGGAGGCCAAACCTCAGCCTCTGCCTTCCCGAAGGTTTTCAGGAAGGCAGCAGGGCAGGGCAGGGACATGTGCCTCCTCGCGGCTGCCCCAGGGGCCCCTGCATTCCTCCAGGAGGCCTGCCCTGCCTGCAGCCAGCTCTGCCAGCCCTGCCTGCAGCCTGCCTTGCCTGCTGCCTGCATACTGAACCCCCAGACTGCAGGGGCAGTCTGGGGACTGGGGGCAGCCCAGGTGCCCACCATGCAGCCTGGATTGGTGCATCCCATGCCCTTGGGATCAGGGCAGAAATGGATCCAGACGTGGATGTTTTGCTCCTGCTGTGCTACAAGTGTCTACCACAGGGCATTATTTCTGCAGAGAATTATGCTAGGAGTATTAATTAACACTGATTTAATTAAAACTATTGGAAGAAAAAGGCCAGGGCAGTACAGGGACACCTTTCCACACTGCCTTTCAGGAGACATACAGATGCTTCACAGAAGGGATTTCAGGATCACGTTCCTTCTTAAATAGCTGCACCTGCAGCATCAGTTCAGTGGGGACACTGTGGGCCCTGCCTACAGGTGGGTAAACTGAGGCAGGGAGGGTTACCTGGCAGGCCACACCTTGGGAAGGTTAGAGTAGCCATGGGAAATCACGGAGATCCAAATAGGAACCCAGGAAGCAGCAGAGAGAGAAGCTGCAGATCCCTGAGCTGCAGCAGCTCGGTCTCAGTGAGGAAGGCCAGAGCTGGGTACCAGGTGCTCGGCTTCTGCTCCAGGGCAGACAAAAACCTTTACCTTTCTCTCCTCAGTTTCTCCAGGTGCCACCAGTGGTGTTGGAGTCATTGGTCTCCCTTTGCTGTCACTCCATGGGCCAGAACACTTCCTTTCAGTGGCTGCAGATTTGCACCAACTGATGCAGACAGCTCTGTTGGTTTTCCTACCCCTGCTCAAAAGAATGTGGGATAGTTTGTTTTCTCCATTTTCTACTGAAAGAGCCTTTTATCAGAACAAGAGCTTGCCTGGAGAATTTTCCAGCTCTGTTTCCCTGCCTCTTTATCAGTGCATTAACACAAACAGCACCGTGACCTTTTTAGCCAACATACGTGGCCTCCAGTAATGCTGGGCTGGAAGCACTCCACAGGTCAGACGACATCCTGCCATCAGTCATCGGCCTCACGTGGTTTGGTGGACTTCGAGTGGATTTGCCAGATGCAGTCAGTGCATCCACTCTGTTCTTCCGTGCATGTCCTAGGAGAAACTCTCTGACTAACAGATGTTTTTAAATGCTCTTTCACATGGGAAAATTGGGAATTATATGTTTTTGCTGCACCCTTGCTATTTCATCCAGCCACGTGGCTCTCCAGGGATGCAGACGTACTTAAGAAAAATATTCACTTCTAAAAGCTTCTACAGATCTTTTTCACAATACTTCCTTGGCTTAACCAGCCCAGCAATGTACACGTGCATTTCTGTTTTGTGGCAATTAGTAAGATTTGCTAATTACACTGCTATGTGCTTAAAGACAATTGATTTCCCTTTGTAGCAGAAAACAATTTCCTGTTATGCCAATTCTCCTAATCTTCATCAGAAACAAACCCAGGCTGCCATTGCCAGTAATGTGTCACGTTCCTTTATTAAATCACTCTCTTTTCTGCCCCAGTTATGCGTCCTGTGTTTATTATTCCTGATCAGTGGATTGGCTCACCCACAGCTGTTATGACTTGTACGTATTTTGCTTCACGTATTGTTGGCACCAAGCAGAGTTATTGAAAAGCAACTCCCTTTGCTCAGCAGCTTGCGTGTCTCCTTTGGCAGTGGGACACGGGTGTAGGGACAACCCTGGACCTTTTACACTTGGTTTTGGCACATGTAAAGAACTACTGGCAGATGAGGAAGTTCAGAGCCTTATATGTGAGTGTGGGCCACCCCCCTGCAGCCAGCCCAGAGAGCAAGCACAAAGCACACACTTCTGCTCATGTAAATGCATAGGTTCTGTTTAGAGTTGTATTGAAGACCAGGCTCCTCAAATAAAAGAATTTCTTATGCCCAGGCTGAGCACCACTAGTGCAAGCAGAGTGTGAATATTCAACTCATTGTACTTAAGCCTGTCCCATTTACACATTCCTTTGCTTAGTGAGAAACTCAGCAGCTCAGAAGAGAGAGCAAATTGGTGTGGCCCAGGCAGATAAGCACGCAAGGAAATGTCCTGGATAACTTTGTATGGAAGCTGGTGCTGGATGGCAACTCCCCAGGCCTTCAAACCAGACCTGAAGTTTTCCAACCCAAGGCTTTACCTGAGTGAGAGAAGTGCCACGAGTCACAAAGGCTGTGTGTGACTCGGGGCCTCCTGGGACAGACAGGGTTAGTGCACTGAAGACTGCTTTGTGATACCGGAAAGTCACATTATTCAGGAAAGGGAAAAAAATTCCCACCTTTCCTCCACATGTCAGGCAAGATCTCTTTTATCATCTCATGCAGATGAGAGCTCTGATCCTCTCCCCTCCTGCACGGAGATAATTCTTCAGTTCAGTTCTCCTCCTGCTAGGGCTGGGAGATGCTTAAAAGTCCCTCTGATATACTGTGATCAGCTTCACCCTTCTTCTTTGAGACATAAACCCCATTTCCATGGAAAAAAACCCAAAACTAACCACGGTATAGTTCCAGCAATATTTTTTAAGGTCAAAAGCAGACTGATAGTATGAATATTCACCACTCAGGTTCTGTGGTGATAGACCTGGTTTAACACTGAACACTTGTTCAGCTCAGTCCTTTGATACAAAATCAGCTCAGATCATTGAAGGAGAGGACTGATGAAACATGGAAGCAGAAAAAGTATCCAGCAAAGCCAGCATATGTACTCTTCCAAGTGGGTAAATATACATGAATAAAACCAATCCCATCTCTGTAAACTGTAGTAAGTATTGCAAAACTACAAAAAAACCCACCAACCAACCAACCAACCAACCAACCAACCAACCAACCAACCAACCAACCAACCCAAATTACTTCTTCACTTATAGCAAACTTTTAGAAAAATCTCCCATACTCCAAACCTCCCTAGGAAGGAACCAGCAATGCACTAGTTAACATTCTTTCTAGTGCATGTTGATTGTGAAAGGTTTTGAGAATAGGAATAGCCTTCTGTGAGGCTTTACACAGAAGAAGGAGACAAAGAGGAGAGACTGTAGGACCTGCCTTATCGGCGGAAATTCTCCCTCCAAAAGAAACAAGCAGGCTTTACAAAGTCAGATCAGAAAATGCCATTATTAATCCGATGTCAGTTCTGGGGCATTACTTTACTCTCGTAAGACAGCACACAGATTTTGCACCAAATCTCCATGTTTGGGTTCTGATAAAGGTCATAGAAATATACATGCTTGTCCAGCAATGCCCCTGTACAGGGTTTTTTCCAAAGCACAGGTGGAACAAGCTGAATAGAGATCTCTCTTAGCTAGTGATCTAACCTGTTACAGTGTCCTTTAATGTGATATAAAAAGCCCTCTTGCCTTGCTGCAAAGCAGCACGGGTGTGTCCATGCCACCTCAGTTGTCACCCACGCCATATAACACATTTTTCTACACAGTGGTGTCTTCCAGCACATTTCAGTGCCCCCATCACCCCAGTATCTGAGATCCTTTCTCATTAAATCAATGGCATCAGAAAAGTACTCGGTGACCTTTCTGGACTTTGCCAGTTTTTATTTTCCCAGAATCAATGTTTGAGGGCTAGAGTTTTTTTGAAGTTTAGTCACATGAACAATTTTGGGGTAGAAAGTGTGGCAGTAATTATTCTTTAAATCTGACATTACTTAAAATAGAAATTCAATATAGATTGGATCAGTGCAACAACCAATCCTCTATCCCTTAGATGGACAAGATGCTGAAAATACCCCTTCTGTGTCATGGACCCGCTTCTTGGAGCAGCTTGTCCTGGGTCTATCCCACTGGGTTTAGCAAACCTCCCACATAATCTTTGGATTGTCACTTCATGGAATAAGGACAGTGGCACCACATTCTTTTTAATGTGTGTGAATGCAGTGCAATTTGACTGATCACCTGCCAGCACCCTTTCTTCTCACTTCTCAAGTGTCCCCCGCCCAGATTTAAAACTCCAGCACTATTTACCCACTGAGCTCTCCAAGGGGGCACAATCTATACATACCACCTTCAGCATAAAGATGCCTCTCTACTGTGACACAAATAATAACTGCCAAATAAATAAGACTTCTGTGATGAGTTATTTTACAAAGGCTTAGTAACAGGCTGCAGCCTGTATATCATTATCAGTCCCATCTAAGCACAGACCGAACCTGTGAGTCACAATTACTCTAAGACAAATGGTAATTGTGCTTCAGAGCAGGTCACCCTTGTAAGAAGTGTCAGCGGCTGCCAGCACAACAGTAAAGCTCCGCAGCTGGCACCTCTGCCATCCTTCAAACATACACTTAGCAGGGGATTAGGCTCTGTCACACTGTCTGCATCATCTCTCTCACTCACTCTTTCACCACCTTTTTTCTATCCTCTAGACCACACTGAATTACAACTTACTGTAAACACACTGGTGGGACTTAGGATCTTACTCTCTTTGTGAGTCTGCTGTTCACTACCTTTCCTTTTTTAGCCTGTAGAAATCCATTCCCTATTTTGATTTTTGCCTGAATCACCAAGTGACATCTACAACTCACTTCCTCAGGGAAGAGCAAATACCCTCAAGTGCTAACAGCAATAAACACTGTGGGCTGCTGCCCGGCCCTGCAGTGACTGCAGCTTTTGTTTAAAGACACCACAGAGTTGTTGGGCTTACATCTTTCTTCATCCTTGTAAATTTAAAAAGTTTTTATTTACATCAAACATGTCACCTTTTCCCCAAAGAAAAACTCTGTTAAAATGGTTCCATAGGGTGTGTTAAACCTTTTACATATATAAATAAAAAAAAAAAAGAAAGAAAAAAAAAGCAGGAGGACTGGGCTGTGCCACAGATTTTACTTTAAAGGATCTCTTTCACAGTCCATTTAGGGGCTTCTGAACAGTTTTATGAATTTATAACAACATATATGTCAGGCAGACACTGGAATTCAAATTATTTTAACTCCAGCTAAAGGCCTGTGTCTGAATGTCTGAATGCATTCCTTTGTGGCTCAGATTTCTGGAGTCTTAAAACTGCAAAGACCGTATCTTCATTATAAATATTCCATTTCTTAGTCATTCTGGTGTCAAAGGACTGCTGGAGAGAAAATCTGCACATGTGTGGTCCAGGAGGAAGCAGGAATCAGAAGAGTTTTATTGCAGAGGTAGGGATGTGTAGAGCCAAACATGCTTGCTAAAGCCTGGCATCTCTGTTATGCATCTGGATATTTGGTACCAAAAATGCATAAACCCCAAATGAATATCAGCATTGCTTAGCTAGTGCCCACATGGCAATGTGATCTGTTTTGGGCCTAGCTGCTGAGGATTTATGAGACTTATTTACTGTTATGTGGGATATTTTTCTTGGTTTCCTTTCAATGCAGTACAGAGTCTGGATGCCTGCTGGGCAGGAAGGTTACTGCAGACCTCTGCATTTGCCTTGCTGGTTGTTACTGCTGATTTCTTAACTGTCAGAATGGCTCACAAATGGCTGGCTTATTGGACTAGTTAGCTGAATGACTGTTAAAGAAAAAAACATTCTTTCACAATGAACCCTGCAATTGTTTCCTTGGAAACTCTTTTTCAAGCATTTGCTGAACACAATAAATATTTCCATGTGGATATATCAGCAATGCAATGTACTAATAACCTGGTTGGAATCAAGCATGAGAATGGCTTTATGTTTTATGAATGTCTGATTTTTAGAAACATAATGGCTATTTTCACTTAATGAACCCCTCAGGAAAAAAAAAAAAAGAAGAAAGAATTTCAATTCAAGTTTTACAGCGTAGGCACTACAAGATCCAGTAGAGCCAAAAAGCACCCTGTCTGCCTTCCTCACTGCTGCATTTCTAGCAGCTGACTGATCCCTCTCTTGAGTGCCCTGAAAGTCTCTGAGATGGTTCATGCCTAGGAAGTAACTTCCACCCTGTTCTCTGCAGAAACAACCATCAATACTTTGCTGAAGTTGCACCTCTCATGCGTGTGCCAAGACAAATGCATCAACTAGGAAGGAGAACCCTGGCTAAGGCAGGGCTTGGCTAAATAATCTCACTTTTTTCTTGGCTTGGCTCTGAAATTTATGTGAAATGTATCAAACCACCCCAGGTTCTGGCTATCTGCTGTGCCCAAGGCCATTGGTCAGCACAAAGAAATTATTTTTTAAAATTAACACTCTGTAGTGTTTTGTAGTGTTTCCTTAAAACTTTAAATGCTTATTTAATTAACGGTAGGGTACCCAAACATGAGATACAGGGAGCAAAGCACACTTAATATTTGGGGTAGCACATATTCAGGACAGTTGTTTAGTCCTGGAATCACAATTATGCATCTGCACTTAGCCAAGCCAACTTTCCTACAGGATATATTCCTGAGACTGACACTAAGCCCCATGCGCTTTCTTCAGTTACATTCTGTTACAATTGTTTAGTTCTTCTGTGCTTCCTTCTCATTCTCCCAAAGAATATGGACAAGCAGCACCTTACTGTGACTCAATACGAAACTTTAATTCTGCACACTTCTCCACATTGAAAGGAAGATTTAGCAGCAACCTAATTTTAATAAGATTTCTTTCCCACCTTTACATGAAGTGAAATAACTGTAACTGCTGTTTTTGCATTGGTTTCCACCTCAAAAGATTCCAGTTCCCTATTACAGCCCAGCAGAGCCTTTCCTATTCTTGCACTAAGAAGTTGATAAGGGCAGTTCTGGGAGACAGAAAGGCCTTTTTAATGGCTCGTCCCTGGAGATGCTTGACTCCAAGTTCACTTTGAAGAACGAGCTCGTGGACTTCTTCAAAATTGCGGGCTACTTGCTGAGGCACAAACACTTTGCCACAAGCTTTGTTATTGATCTGAAAAAGAGACATGAAAACAAGAAAAAAATCAGAAGTTTAACTAGACTGTTTCCTACAATTTCATTTCCTGTATCCAATACATCTTTTCACAAAAGGAAAGGGGGAAAGTGGAATAAACTGTCTTTTCTCCAAACCCACACTTTCTAAGCAGAGGATAAAATTCTTCCTATCTCCTGTCTACCGTAAGATAAAGCTCTGAATCATGGTACTCAGAGAAAGATTGGAGAAGTGGCCACAGGAAGTCTCAGTTTTGAACACAGCAAGCAACACGTGGCTGTGCAACGCAGTGATCTTTTAATTTTAAAAACATGACAGTCACATAAGCTGCATAAAATGTCTGGTGGGAGTCTTGGTTTGTACATACCTCTGGGCAGCAATTTGGATTCTTTACAGCTAAGCAATGTCTTGCAGAGATTCAAATGGAAGATGTATTATTTTTAGAAAAATAGGCTTTAACTTTGTGTATGTTGCACTCATTGTTATATGCTGCACTCAACGGATGGCTCATTAATCCAACACCGACCACAAAGACGTCAGCTACTCACTAAGTAACATTTTCCTGAGTGTGGCTGGTTTTCAGAGCAGCTTCCACGCTGGTTTGGCTTCAGTGGGGCAGAATCATGTAAGTAAAACTGAGTAAATCCTTTGGTGGGAGTCCTTCCTGTCATCCAATAAGAGTAGATAATGGAGACAGACTGCAGGGCCTGACTGAGTACCTTTCTGGAGCTGGCATAAAATTAATTATTACAAAGGCTTTCAGATTTATATGGACTATTTTCAGTGACTTAATGAGAAGAATGTCAATGACACATTTCAGAAATTGAAATAATTTGAATTTTTTAATGCAGTTAATCACATTACTTGCATAATAATCTGTGTAGGTACTGCAGATTTCTGACCCCTAGGCATAATTTGAAGGAGATTTGAATCGTCTAAAAGAAACACACATTGCTTTATGCAGTTTGGACATAAAAATGTTCATTACTTGGTTTTCACCTGGATTTTATCCAGGATATCTGTATGCAACATATGACAAATGAGAAAGACCTAGTTCACTTACCTAGTTTGTATTTTGTTTGCATTTTATTCTATTGAAAATAAAATAATTTGTGCAATTCTCTGAGAGAGGAAGTTGGGATAGATTTTTAAGGAACAAGAAGAAGTCTCAAATGCAGCAAGGATGAGCCACTTCTGTTTTTTGACTAGTCTTGACAATAATTTGCAGTGATAATGTCAGTAGGCTTTTAACTACTCCTACATGCATCCATAATGTGGCATCATAAAAGGCTGGCTGTGTTAAACTTTGCCTTTAGCACCTGGTGTAAAGTAAAAATCCTTGAAAAACACATAGGAGCTAATTTTTAAAGCTTTTCTGAAAAATAAACACAGACAGTTCTTTTTGACAGGACACTTCAGAGAAGAAATGCTTTCCACAGGAAAAACAAAACAGTAAAATCTAAACAGATACAGTTTTAATGGGAATATAAAGCAAACTTCTCAGCTTGCTGCTAGGACACGCAGCCTGCAGTTCAAAGCTATGCCTGCCTAGTTAAAATGTCATTCACTGTCCTCCATCATGCAAATTAATATGTCCCACAGGATGGATGTTGGCAGGGGGAAATTTTCCACAACTAGCCTATTTGGTGCTGTTCTCAACAGAAAAGCCAAGCGGTCTAAATCAACTTGGTAAATAAATGACTGCTAGTGGTTGTGTTTTCCTAGAAAGGTCGAGAAGCCTGGGCGACCTGGCACTGTGTACCTTCCCACAGCACATCTCCACCTTCCCACAGCATGTCTCCTGATCTTCCCACACTATGCTCTGAGCTGGCACCAAAACTTTTATCAAACAGAAGATTGGTTATGGTTTCACCACGTGTTTGAGCATGGCTTTCATTGTATCATAGGTATCATGAAGCATTTTAACACTATTCTTAAAACAGGCAGCTGCAGATTTCATCACATGCTGTGTGTAACAAGCATCCTATTCACATATCCTTTTAGTCCAGGGCTTAGGTTCTCAGCAGGAGAAATGCCTTCTGCTATTCCTCCATCTCTCTCTCTGTATCTCACTAGACCAGCATAACCTTTGGCATTTCCAGGTAAAAGTGCCAGCACAAGAAAACTGGGTGCTGGCAGCCTTGTTTCTCTGAAAAACCAAGGCAAACTGCAAGAGCAGAAATACACAAGTCTTCAGTCCTTTCTTCCCCCGAGGAAGGAAGCTGTTGCTTTTTTCTTCTCTTCTTTGCCCTCATTTCGTGGTTTTTTTTTTTTTTAAAACATTTGACATTCTACACTATTCCAGATCTACAGGGAGCTAGTGGTAACTACTGAAGTTATAAAAGTCGAAATGAAATCATGAAAGACTTTTCTGAAAAATAAGCACCTTGAGGCTGCACAGAGGAATTTTTAATTCAACTCAAATATTTTTTTACCATTGATGCATAATCCTTCTGAGAAGTTAGAAAGAAAATAAATATCTGTGCACTGTTAGGCCTCTCTCATATGCCAAAGCAAGGAAAATGACACCAAATTTTTATTTATAAAAACATCAGTTATAAGACCACATCTGCTAACAGTTCTGCACCACCTAGAAAATGTGAGGAATGCTAGTCAGAAATGTATTTATAGGATGAAATGCATACTACATTCAGGTCAGATTTTTCAGAGCATTAATAATATACAGCATTATTAAAAATACTCAACCTTGCAATAATATTTAGAGTAACAGATACTGTGCATACCCAGTGAATTTAAATGTCCTTCTTGTAGGCAATTTATATTGTTTCAGCCAAGGATACAGTGAGCTGGTTGCTTTTGTTCCTTTGGGTTAAATATGGAAAGACATAACTCTAGCACAGACAGGAAATAATGAAGTATTTTGTGTGAAGAGAAATAAACCCAGAATGTCTCAGCAGACAAATCCCTGGCAGCCTGAGGCAGTTTGATGGCTTGAGAAGAATAGGGTTGTGGCCCAAAGACTTGGTTTGACTGTACAGCCTTGTGAAGAGACACTGACTCTTTGCAAAACAAATTCCTCTGTATGGTGAGTGTTTCTTGGTTTAATGAGGGCAATTTATTTTTGCAGCCATACAAAAACCTTCAATGTCCACAAGACTTCCAACATTCCGTGCACATTCACATTCCCTGCTCCTCCATATTTCCCTTTTGCTTTTTTCTTACAGTAGAAAGCTAGGCAAGCTCTGTAGGCACTATTGCTAAGAATTATTCCCAGTTCAAAAAAGCAACTTGTCTCTCTGGTCCTCCAGTCACTTGCTTTCTCAGAAGTAAGGTGTCTACATACATCATATAATTCCATGAATATGTGACTGAGAACCCAGGGGTTGTTTTTTCCCTTATTACAAAAAGACTTACACAAGGCTATGGCTTTGACAAAGTCAACCAGGAAAAGAAACAAAAATAATTTTCATAATTGCTATAGAAAGCAAAATAATTTTTTTCTTGTTCCTTTTTATAAAAAGGAAATTTTCATATCAGCAGAAAAGTATCAGTGAAATGTTTGGTTGTGTAGTCTTAAAAACATTGCATCCAGAGTTTTCCCTGTGTTGCTGAAGTTGTTATTTCAAAGATATATTTAATAACATGTTTGCTTTAACCACAACTGCAAAGACGTTTCTATAATTACACAATTTCTCATTCATGACTTCCTTATAAACTGAACACTGTAATTCAAGATGTTTGCTAGCTGTGCTTGGATGTGAAGGCTTATTTTGAGCTTGAGAGAAGTGATCATACCTCAGTGAAGATTTTTACTGTTAGAACTAAATGCTTATCACTTAAAGAAAGAAAGAGAGGGCAAGAAAGAGGAAAAAAGCAATTCACCCACAGTGACTATTACGCTAAGTCTTCTATTAACCCCAGCTGACAATTGAGTCCTTCTTGGTTTGGAAAGATGACAATAGGAAATTTCCTTCAAAAAGACATACTCCTTGGTCTTTGTTAAGTGTGTATGTTTAGTGTTGGAAAAACTAGTGCTTTAACAGTATTTCTCATTCTGTTCAAATAAACTGACTGAGAGATCAGGCAAGATATGAAATTACTTGCAAAGATACTTTGATTAAGGAAATCTACAGCAACATGGTTTCCCCTAAATTCAATCAATCTCCTCCCTCCTCAAAAAACTCAGCTCAACAAAAACAACCCAACTGCTTTGCTCCCTCCCCCAAAGGGAGGTTGGGGGAGGGAGCAGAAAAAATACAACTAAAATGCATTGCTTCTGTTTCTTTTACACTCACAGAACATACAGTTCTACATGACCAAATGACATTTCTTGTATAGGCTCCGTTTCATTCAATGTCCACAAACACAGAAAGTGTTTAAGTTGAAGCATTTAATTTAATTTAGGACATTAAAATTTACAATGTTTGCATTAAAGATTATCCTTTGGGGAACAGTGAAAAAGGCAGGAGTCCTCAGATCTAGTAGTATGCAGCTACGTTCATTACCTACTATCACAATGCCTGAGCACGAGGAACTTGAAGGTTCCTCAAGGTGGAGCAGGAGTCAGTCAGTGGAAGAGCTGAGACTCTGCTCAGGGATCCCATGGCTGGGGCTCCAGGCATTCATTCCCTCTGTTCCCAGTCTAATGACCAAGCTTTATAATGCCTGGGAGCATCCTAAACACATGCTAGTTAACTAGAGCCATAGGAAAGAAGACCGTAAACTACACCGTGCACATGCTGGAAAACTGGAGGTTAACTAAAGGTAGTCACATGTGCACTCTTCCACTGAACAGCCAGCTCTTTCCCTGGGCCACAAAGGGATTAGAGCTCAAAGAGAAATTGGAAGTTATAACATTTCCAAAGACAGTTGGTTTTCTCAACCCCATTCCTGCAAATGGACTCTCTTGACATGTGCCAGAAATTCAGCCCAAGGCAGATGGGAAACATCATTTGGTAAAAATCACAACTTAACTGAGCTTATGACTGGTTCTATTAGGGAGCCATAGCACTACTGGTACCACAAGAAATATCACCTAATTATACGTTTTTGTACAGGGCTGAGTTAATAAATGCACTGTCCGGCAAAAAATCTGGGCCTGTATTGTGATCCTAGTTTTGACTATCATCCTTGCCCATGGCTGTTCATTGGTCAAATCTCCACAGGTACTAATATGCAGTCACTCTGAAAGGTTTATATTTAGGGCATCTCTCTTCACTGTATCTTTTTGTTTAGGAAACCATTTTAATTACTCACCACAACCATAATAGCAGCTTCTATTTTGAACTTTCACTGGGCCATCTACTATGGGAACTGACTTCCACAAGAGAAGAAATTCCATCATCCTCTGGGCTCATAACACATTACTTGGCCACTACTGAAAATAAATCAAAATGCTCTTACCAGTACAGACATCTCCACAACATCTGACAGCTGAAGGTAATCTGGGTCTACTCTGGGCCAGGACTGATGCAGAACATCAACATCCCAGTGATGATGAGTACAAAGTTTATTCTGCATATGTGCCAAACCTGGAAAATGAAATCAGTATAACATTCATCTGTATGGTAACCAGAACATCTGGTCTCTGGAATTTGTTTGACAAATTAGATCAGGATAAAGTTGACTTTAAAAGCAAGTGCCATAGGAGGAAATAACATTGTTTAGATTAGCATACAACACATTATAAACAGAAAGATATACATCTTTGAAGCATTTGTTTTATACCATGAGTAAGGATGTTAACAATGTGGGCACACTTTAGATTTAAATTAACATTCTATATCTTTGCCAAGACCACAGAAGACCACTGCTTATTATTTTAAATTGTAATACTGCAACATAAGCTGACCTCTGCTTCTAAAAGTCAACCATAATACTACATTTATTTTCAGTAATGCCACCAGTTTGATTAGAATTTTACAAACATTTAATTTTACAAATTTACAAACATTAAATTTTACAAATTTAAAAACTGAGAATGATAAACGATTATGCCTTATTTTACCACCTGTAATATGCTGGGTAGTTTCTAAATTTGCAACTCAAGCTACTTGCAAGATTTTCTCTATTTTTTCAAGTGTATTTTCTCGCAAATTAAAGGTGATACAAAGGAATGCCTTGCACAGCTTGCTCTCCTTATGATTTTTACATTCTAAAACATTTTATCCTTTGATTTTATTTTTAAAAAATTCTAAAATGGCTATAAGTGATCTCCTTTTATTAAACTGGCTATGGTCTTCTCAAGATAATTAATTTCTGATTTATTTAAGTAATAGGAGACTAGGATGCAAGTCATTCTGAAGCTGCTTTCTGTAACAGAGTAGAAGCTCCTGAGTGGTATTTATGTTGCTGTTTACTGCAGCTGTATGACAAAATACAAAGATTTCATTTAACAAGATCCTGTCAAATATAATCAATATTGATGATGATTGCTCTTGCGATCCTCACAGAGCCAGGGGATTTTTAAATTAAAAGCATCCTCTGCATATAAATAAGATCACAGACTAAAACTTTTTATAAGCACATGCTTCATTCAGGACTGCAAAATGTATGTAAAATCTCATCTGGTTTAGGGAAACTCCAGCAAAAGCATAAAGAAAACCCATCAACACAAGGCTCACTGGTGAGACTGAGGCACTGAAGCTGTTCAAAACAGCACAACAGCAGCCACAGGCACTCACCCAACACATGCACAGTGCATACATCAATTCAGCTCGCTGGATTGTTTAGACTAACACGGTGAGTAACAGCAAACAGGGACATAAAGAGCATGCAACTTCCTCCAGAAAAATCCACCACATTTTTGTCAGTGCTTTTTCAAAGTGCTTTGGTAAAATGACACACAGCTGTGCTATTTGCTGAATGAGTCAGAGAGGGACAGTGGGGAGGACCGAAGGGAGCTATTTCTAATGGCAAGCAAGAACATGCACATTTCCTAATGACAACAACTATTTGTTAGGTAAATAATTTATTAAAACAGTTCAGTGGCTCTGATTTTGTGTATTTTTTTTCTTTTGCAGCAGTAGCTCAGAAACAGAGAGAGCAGAAGATAGGAACTCAAGCAGAAAAAAATCTTCATATTGATGATTCATTATCACATTGACTGTAAAGAGAACAGCTGTTAGATCCTTTCCTTTTTGGCTTTTGAACATCCAGATGACCTAATTTCTTTCCAACTGATCACATGTCTTCTGGCAGAATCATGCACGCTGGCCGTTCCTTATTTTACTGTTGAAGAGAATTCTTCAAACTATTTAAAACCCACTTTCTAATATATGAGTTTCTATCTACAAAAGCAAAACCAGGGTCCCTTTTAATTCCTGTGGAGGCTGTCAGTCCTAATAAACTGACCAATAAAAAATAATTAAAATGTATTCTGAAGTAAAGTGTGAGTAAGCCCAGTGTCAATCTTTTGGTTCATTTTCTTGCTACAAAATGAGCTATGAGCTCATCCACAGAAAAAGAGAGTAGAAAAGTCAACAGAAAAAGTTTGAGAAAACAGTTTGACAGGAAACCAAAATGAAGGTTTTAGTTATGTTGCCTGTTTGGCTTCCTGCTTTAACTCACATTTTGTAAGCTGTAGAACACAGAAAACATAATGATTTGGTTGGTATTTTCAAAATTCAGCACACTAAACCTGTATCACCCTGATCATAATTTCAGAAACTTCATCACCCTGATCCAGAATGGTGATTGATACATTAAAAATGGACCATTTCTGAAACTTTGATTGTGAAAACATGAAAAACCTCTTTTATTGTCTTGCTGTACTGGAAAGCGCCTAGTGAAGTGCATTTTATGAAGTGGTGTGCATTTTGCATGATATTTTTGGATGTATTTTGCTTTTACGGCTATAGATTCTCTTGCAGATGCAGGACAGAAAGCTAACTGAGAATATTTTTACTTACTGTAAACTTTTTACTTTTATGTATCCATCTGTACAGGACAGATCAAAGACAATACTTGTGCTCAGTCTGAAGCCCTGATCTTGCTATTGGATCTGCTTCAATGGACTTCTACTGACTAGCAAGCAAATATTAGAGAAAGGTTTCCCTAGCCAGTAACTCACAGCATTGGAAACCATTTTAAAACACCAAGTTAAACAAGTACTATAGTACTGTAAATTAGGGAGTTGAGAGAAAGAGGGAACAGGACCAGTCTAACAACTTTTAAGCTCAGGGCAATGTTTTACTAGCATTACAGGAGTATCTCATAAGCATAATACTTCCCCTAAGGTGACAGAGCAGAGCAGATTCTCATTTTGAAGAGATTTAAGAAGGAAGATGTGGGAGCAATTGTGTATCAGCGAGGTGTTAGGACAGAAAGTAACTCTAGTTTTACAGAAAAAAAGCACTGGAAAAAAATTACCTGTAAAATTTCAGTAATTGTGCAGCTACTTAGACACAAAATCATGTAGGCCAGAGGAAAAGTTGTGATTATGAAGTAAATTGAGAAAGAGCTGATTTGTGACAAGCCTTGGAACAGAGAGGTTAAAGCAGAGAAGGAAATGAAGATGGAAGTCTTAATGGGTGATAAAAGGAAGCTAATGAAAGCATCTGAAACAATGGCAGTATCAGAGTTTGGGACTAGAGATTTTCAAACAGAAAATGCAAGAAGATCAGAGGGGGAAGTATAAGGTGACTGCGAGGGTGAATATCCAAATACTGCTAATTTTTGGATTTAGTGAAATTGAAACAATAGAAATGTGTGTTAAGTAAAATCCATCACACTAGCAGACAAAGCAGGAAAACTTTTTAAAAAGCTCAGGTCAGGACTGTGTAAGGGCAAGTGGAGAGAAATTTTGGGTGAGTATCTACTCGCCCCTGCAGCCTTTTTCTGGCACTGTTACCATGTTAATTTGTTCTTGATAAGCTTTTTACTATTTAATGAATCTCCCTATTTGACAGATTCGGGCAAGTTACATGTCTGAAATACCTTTCTGCAGCTCAGGAAGAATATGTCTGTCAGTCATATGTGAAACAATCTGAAATCTCAAAGAAATGGTAACAGCTGTTTCCAGACAGCTCTGAGGAAAGCTGTATTATACCACTGGTATAGTAGTACAGAAATAAGATGTGAAAAGCCTGGGTTACTGTAAGCTAACTCTAGGATGTGCTTGCAATCCAGCAAACTCCGCACAAATCCCTTTAACTTTCTTAAAACAATGTCTTCCTCCATTTGAAAGACTTGCTCTTCTTCCTTTTACGTTATTACTCTTGGAGAAAAAAAAAATTTAAACTCCAAATCATGTTTCTTATTGGATTAGTGAAGGAGGATTTGTACAGTCAGATTCTCAATTAAGTCCTGTAACATGAATTAGCTTTTACTCAACTCCATTCTTTATAGAAGCCTTCTTGAGCAAGGACTGTATTCAGACAAATTCTTGCAACAGAGCTATTGTAGTGACAGTTAAAATATTGCTAAGACAATTATACATTAAAAATTAAAAAAATTATGTTTAATTTCAGTATTTCCTAAGAAATGTGTTTATCAAAAGTGTACATATCTTTCATGTGCCATCTCTAATAAAAATTTAGCAACTCACAATAAACAGTTTCATATCCTTGTCTGAACAGCAAAACATTGTACTACTACAAACAAACTAAAAAAAAGTCTCAAATGGTGTCTGTATATTCCTTAGATACAAGGTTTCAGGAAGGAAACAGATTTCCTCATCCTGTTAGTGTTCATAAACTGCCAAGATATCAGCCGGATGAACTCTTCCCACACTGAGGGGCTACGGCTGCTTTTTATGTTATTGAGCGATAAACCAGTGCATTCATTGCACAATTAACACTGTCAGGCTGACACACCAAAATACCAAAAACTGTTCATCCTCTAAGGCAGGAGGAGAACTTCTTCACACCCAAAGGATCATGGGTTGCTATTGTTCAGCTGCTGAAAGGTGAGGCACTTACAGAAGAGCATTCAAGCAGCTTCCATCAAAGACTGGGGTCCACTGCTATAGATGCAATTTATAGAACTAACAATATACAAACTCCTTTTCCTGACCAATTTACGAAAGAGGAAGCAGCATTATCCTGACATTTAGATGCAAAGCCAAGGTACAAAAGCAGAGACTTATACTCTCTGAGTATGGAGAACTAAAGCACAGAGAAAATGAAACAGTATTTTACTGTTTAGAAACCTTAATTTTCACATTGAAATTATTTAAAATAGTAAAGCATCATCACTTATACACAACGAAGTTTGAGAAATTGGTTACATCAGAAGAGCAACAGGACTCGGTGAAACCAGAGTGCAGTTCAAAACTTGGGGAATCTTTAATCTGAAATCTCAATCCCAGGACAGAACTGATAGATGTTGGCTATTTCAAAATAATACAGTATTCTTACCAGAATGCAGCAGTTAAATGTATGCACATTCTCCTGATAAAATTGTTTAATAACTTCAGTATAATGCAATGATTACCATGCTAAAAGATACTGTCATTTTCAAATTTAGTAATAAAATTCTTTGGGCAATAATCAACACAACGGTTTTTTATGATTACTGCACTGAATTACAGTGCACATGCTTTGGACCATACAAGTAAAATTTTATCTTTAAATGCAGACAGAGGCTGAGGACAATACACTTCCAATTTTTATATGCTTCCTTTTCATTCTTACATGAGGGAGATCCAGAAAATGTTTATAATTTTCATTCTCCAGTGATTTTAGTAGCAAGAAAAGACTTCCTTATCTAACATTGAAAATGCTACAGGATTTAGCTTCATGTTCGACAAGTTGTTAATTAAGATACCCTAGTGCTCTTTGTCATTTTATCAACCATAGCTGATAATTCTGTATTTCCTAACATGTATTAGAATTCCAAGTTCAGAAGGCACTGTATGTATAAGTAATTATCCTGGATCTCTTCTGCCTCCATCTCAACCAATGTCGAAAACAGTCACGCTAATTACTTTTATTTAGCATTATTTTAATTAGATGGCACATCATAGTATAAGACCAGATGGATCATGTCCGATGCCACTCTTTATTCTCGACACTTAAACTTCTATTGAGACATTTTAAAATCACTGGAAAGGAAAACACATGCAAAAAACCCAACCCACTCTCCCTACCACATCTTCTCGCTTCCATAGACTCTGCTTCTTTGTTACTGCTTTGAACAAGAGCAGTCTTTCCTTGGCAATTAACATTACAGGGCCATGCACAACACTGAAATATCATCAATTTAGTAGCACTGCTCTGCAAACACTTGAATGCACAATGTTTTTTGGGATGACTATTGAAAATAAAACCATTAAAACAGAATTCAAAAGCTAACATTAGGTCCAAAACCACACAGCAGTTTGTGGCCAGCCACAATGCAGAATATATTCCTATCTTCCCACATGCATCTTGGGACTTTTCCCAATAAACCTTACAATCAGTTGCTAAACTTTGGCATGCACATCCCTTATTTCACAGGCTTTAACTGTATGAGCACCATGCAACTTAGCCCATTTGGTATTCAGACCTGTACAACTGTGATAGGTCTTAGAAAAGATACCCTGTCTACCATTCCCATTCTCTGTGGCAGGTTAATTTACAGCATAGTAAATTCTCTGGAGAAAAATAGTAAAGTCTCTGGAGCATCCTAAAAGAGTAGGATTTTTATTGAACATTTCTTTAGTCTTTTTAGTATCCAGCCCTCTGATGTGATTCGCTTTGCCTGAATTCCTGAAAGAAAATATTTGTAGTCCAAAGGCTCTGACACAGTTATTTAAAAAAGGACTGTTTCTGTCCTGGTGTTCAGCTCATAATGATGCCATCCATATTCAGGAGCAGTTAGCAGCTGACATATGAATTCCTCATGCAAGTCCTGTCTTGAATTTTTCTTCTATCTCCCCTTCTCTGCCTAATTTCAAGAAATCCACCTCTGTATGCAAGGAAAAAGAAACCAAAGGCAGAAAAGAGAGATGTGGGAATGACACAAGGTTCTAGTTTGTTTAGAAATTATGACAGAAGGTGACAAGCTAGATAAAGAATTCAGAGGTAAGTGACACATGTACTGAGTTACAGACATTTCTGCAATTTTACTGTCCTTTTTCCTAGAACACCTATAAGACGTTTATAAATACCTTTCCACATCTCTGACGCAATGTGGGGAGCCATAGGTGCAACCATAATGCAGAGTGAAGCCAAAGCATCTTCAAATTCTGTGCTGTGGAGAACAAGAGGCCGAGGAGCTTGCTGAGTGAAAAAGCAGGGAAAAAGAAACAAACTATTAACATTCTGAGGTGGGGAGGAAAGTAGTTTAATTAAGAAGAAAATGCAATAATAAAACCTAAAATCAATGTCTACGCTAAGGAGAGTGTAATTTCACAATAAATTGGAAACTTAAGAAAATGGAGAATTAAAATCACAACTCTTGGTCATACAGTGCTCTCTAACACTTAGAAGCTAATCCTAAAGTGGCTGATGAAGATCCTTGGTGATCTGCTCTAGTACAGAACTCTGAACACTCACTCATGGACAGAGTGGCTCACAAAGTCATTTTGAATGCTGCCTTTTCTAGAAGTGCAATCTTAGGCAAAACCAGAGCTATCTGAGAAGAGGTGAAGCACTTGTATATAACAGTCAAACTGTGCTGAATGCAACATAGATTTGTTGGGACAAGATTCAATTCTAGAGGATCACAGAGTGGCTTCAGTAAAGCTGGATTTAGTGACAAAGTGAGGTTTTAGAGCTGAAGGAAGCTTTGGGAATGAAAAGCACCGCGAAGTCTTTTACAGTTTTATGTTCTCATTATTTTAGCAAAATGTCTGGCTTCTTTAGTATAGAAAAGGTTCAATTTCTGGCAAAAAGTAACTTGACTGACAAAATTTTAACTTCATTTCCCCATTTAACTTAACTTACAGAAAACTTAAAAGAAAAAATGCAGCACTAAAAGTAATCAGATTAACTCTTTCTTTGCCTGTCCAATAGATTACACTTCATGGCAAATTCAGATGCTGTGTTTATTTTGTAATCTGCCTCTCTAATGAAACAGCACAAAAAATATCAATACATGTCAGCTTATGAGAATTATCTTATGTGATGAAAACCCATTCTCATGAACTAGAAAACTGCCTAAAACCAGTGATTTGCTTGACTGCAAATGTTGTCAGACAGCATCTTATCACTTATAGTGCAAACTATATTTGAGTAAGTTTTAGTAACTACTACCCACTTTCAATGTTTAATCCTTGCCTACCTCTCTACTTCCTCCTTTTAACTGGGAGCAAAAGAGGAAGTGTCAGCATGCTATGAGGAAACTTACTCTCCAAAGATACTGCACTGTCTTCTTTGCTCAAGAAATACACCAGTGTTCAAGTATCTGGCTGTCTGTAGGACACTGAATTTCATTTTTTTTAACATTCATTCCACCATCCACTAGCCTCAAATGCCTACGAGGCATTGAGTTGGAGATAAAGAACTGTGTGTTACCTTCCCAACACCATACAGGATGTCAGACTTAAGGTGTCTCAGTACAGCACCTGTGCACAACCTAGTTAACTTTTTGTTAAGTTACTTGATTTTATCAATAAGCACCTTGGAATCCATTAGGTATAAAATGGTATTTCAATAAAGAAGCCAAAACTTTCAAAATTATATTTAATTTTCTGGTCTATATCAGGTTACCATTATATGCCTGAAGGATTGCTCAACCAGATCTAGGAGTAGTAATGAAAATAATAACAGTTTATTATATTTCATCTATCACCGCTGGCTGATAAACAACATAATCTAAATTAAAAATCTTAAAACTTAAGTTCAGCAGTGTAAGCTGTCTTTGAGGACTGACTATGTGTGATTTTCCTTGCAAAGAGCAATGCTTTTAAAATCAGAATGTTTGGTAATTCTATAATGTACTACTATACCTAGCTACCTATGCAACTTAGCTAAAATCAAGAGAACAAAGAACAGAACTAAACAAAATGTAACCTCTTCGAATTACAGGATGCAGACATAAACATCAGAATCTGGTGGATCTAATACCATCAAGCTCCTCCTGCAAAACTGTTTATATTTCAGGATTACAGTGATACTAGAACATGCTGCTTTTAAACTGAGTAACTCAACATGGCTCTTGACTTAGTAATACTGTTTATGAAGTTAATGACTTACTGAAAGCTGGACTTAGAGTTCAGGGAGCTCCTGCTTTGTAGAAAGACTGTCAGGAGCAGTGTCTGAGAGAAAAATACCTTCATTAATATCACATACTTACATGGAGGACATTTGTGAGGCTCATCAGTCGAGAAATAGCTGCATTGAATAAATGATCCTTTGTGAAGTACTCAGTTACCTTGTATTAGAAGAAAAGGTCTGTCATTAATTACTTAAAATTCTCAAACTTGGAATACTGTGTTTTTAAATGAAAAACAATTACTGGTAATCAATTTCAATTTGTGAAATATGTGCATCTTACCTCATATGAAAATCATTTTGGTATGTGAACACATCACATGTGTGGTATGTGAACACATCACATGTGTGGGGCAGAAAATAACAATCATATAAAAGTTCAACTGATTAGCTTCCCTTCTGTTTTAGGATTTAAAAAGCTTCAGTCAATGCTATGAAAAATGTGCATTAGTCACCCTTTATTTCCTTTAATAAAATAGCTTCCCTTTGCCCCTACAAGAGGCCTTCTCACTTGTAAATCCATTTATACTGGTGAAAACATACTCATAGATTACAAGATTAGAATTATAAAGTCTGTTAAATGATCTAGAATATCCCTCACAGCAGGGTTTAAACTAGCAAAAGTTTTTGTCCACAGAAAATTACTTGAAGTTAATTCTGCAGGTATTTATGTTTCCTTCTGAGTCTTGGATAACTGAATTGATACTAATCACAGCAGGAGACAACACATAACAAGAGATGAACAACCACCTCAGTATTTTTTTCAAGGCTATGCTAATATATTTTCACCAGTGGCTTTTTTCATTCTGTATGAAACAGCAGGCATGATAATGAGGTATGAAGCAAACAGACTAAAGCTTTTGTTAGCGTAACCTACAGAACTCACCTATGGTTTTGTTACTTGAAATGGAGCTACTCAAATCCCAGATTGATTAAACTTTAATGTCATAACATTTCATTCCTTAAATGAGGCATACATACTTTAAATAAATTCTGTCCCACAAAATTTGTAGGTAGGTAAAATTATTTACATAGAGAATAATTCACTTAAAAAAATTAGCTACTCATCTGGGGAAAAAGCTTTTGGCTCTGTAAGTCAAACATATGGTTATAGTATAAGAAGCAACTTATTTAGTAATTTAGAAACTATGTAAGTGTTTCTTTTAACCTCAGAAATCACCAGATTCTTCTGCTCCCAGATCTTTCTGGCTTCAGCCTTCTCCTTCTTATTCAGAAGCTCAGGATTGGGCATGGTTCCTGAAGTCCTTGCTTCAATAAGTTTGGTTACAAGTGCCCAGAGGCGCATCTGCCATCTCTGAACGCCGGGCATGGCATCAGCTGAGATTAATGAAAGATTTCAGAAACAAATGTCAGTTACAAGTAAAGAATTCAAAACTTTAAAGAAAAGTGGGAACAGAACACTGGAGTTAAACTCTTTTAAAAAAAACTTTCTATTTTAAACTAAAGACATCAATGCAATTAAAAATGTCTTTACAAGTAATGCTGAGTTGCTTTAATGGAAAAAAATAAGTAAGACAAAAGTATTTTTCTGCAATGACTTTAAAACAGATATATATATCAAGAATACAGCATAGAATATTTACTAAAATCTGTAAAATAACCCAATATTATGTCAATGCTAGAATGCTCATCTTGTGTTTTAATGACTTCACAAAGGAGTTGTACATGCTCTCATTTTTTGAACTCATGGCAGAATACAAGCATATACAAGTACGCATACACATATTTTTTTGAATTGAGAAGTTTCTTTTCAAATTTGATTTTAGCAAGTATGTATACTTTCCTTGCTAGAGATGCTAGTGCTAATGAGTACAGGCTCTGACCCTTGGTACCCTCTTTTGACACAGCTTAGTTTGGGATGGGGAGACTATGAAGCTGTTGACCTTGACCCTGAAGCATCAGTCCTACCCCATGGCTGCTCACACCACAGGAGAGAATGATGTGAGCCCTGCCTCGATGTCCACCACTGAAAGGACAAGTAATCTAGTCTGAAGGGCAATCATCCAAATGCTATCACATCCAGTGAAGAGAAGGATCTTGACAACTGAAAACCGCTATTTAACATTCTCTGGATTAAAAAATTTCATGTAATGGCTTTGCATGGCAAAATTTTGGTAGGGAGGGGCTACAAGGATGGCTTCTCTGGGAAGCTTCTAGGAGCTTCCCTCCACGTTTGACAGACCCAGTTGAGGCCAGGAAAAAGGGAGGGACGAAGGGAAGTTGTAAATTTGGTTTTACTTCTCATTACTCTAATTTTAATAGGTAATACATTAAATTAATTTCTCAGTTGAGTCTGCTTTGTCCATGATGGCAAATGCTGAGTGATCTCCTTGCCCTTACCTCAACCCACGAGCCTTTTGTTGTACTTTTCTCCCCCTGTGCAACTGAAAAGCAAGGACTGACAGAGCAGCTTGGTGGACACCTGACATCCAGCTCAAGGCCAAACCCAACACAACCTGCTTAATTTCTTTAATTTAAACATTCATAATTTTGTTATCATTAAAAATTGCAGAACAAAGTGTAAAAGAGAATCAAGAGATCCTTTTCACTTAACTTTCTATTTTCTTCTCCCCTGGAAATATCTTTAGGTTGCTAAAATCTCCTTTTGTTCACATTTTCCAATACTTTTAACATGAGATGATGCCAAAATCTTGCTTTGTGTTTCTCAAGTGGTAAACAGGTTGGCTTGAATGACTAAATGCATTTTTGCTAGCATTATAACTGCATGTGCTTGGCTTTGCTACAATATGTTTAATCACCAAGCTCTCATATACTATGCAACTAAGATTTGGTACACACTATCCTCACAGTAATTTAATTATTCAATTTTCAAGATCAGAAAATACAGCAAAAAGATTGTACATCACCAAATCAGCTGCCTCAGAGGGAATTGTGTACTGGTGTAGTGTTTGGGATGCAGCTGTTAAGGCTTGATTCTAAGGGATTCATTTTTTTAAGAGGCCTTTTCAAATGCCTAGCTCTCTACTGCTGTGATTAGGTGGTGACAGAAAGCCAGCTGAGAACTCATAAAGCCCACTCCTCCAGTACATACAATAGTGCAATAATATTGCACTCCAGTACATAAAATAGCGCAATAAAGGAACACAAATGAATATGAAGTGTGACAGACACAACTGAAATAAAGTTTAGCACAGGCTGAACTAAGTGACAAGAACTTAACACATGGAAGAATGAAGAACTACACTTCTTGAAACCAGGAATGGAGTGTTTTATAAAAGCCTTATGCAACAGGAAGGTGAAATGTAAATGAATATATAAGACTACATTAAAATGTATGAACCACAGTAGATAAAAGAAATTAAGACCTGTCAGTATGAGGAATTGCATGACAGGAGTAAATAAGTGCACAGGAGGGTAATTCTTAACTTATTCAAGAAGTAAGCTCATAAAAATGTCATATCTAGAAATATTAATTACTAGGAACTCTGATTATCTTCTAATGAGATTCTTCTGAGAACTATTTCATAGTCCAGCTTACAAAAGCCATTGCAAGTGTGTTAATAAATGGAAGTACCAAAATATTGTTAAGTTGTATCTCTGATCTGATATGATTAGAAAAAAATAGATTATAAAGAAAAATAATTTTCAGTGAATCAGTTATTGCTAATTAAAAAAAACATAATGAGGTCCAAGTTTTCAGAAGAAAATACAACTTAAGTGGTTTTCATATATGCTTTTGATTTTGTGTGATTTTTTGTGATTTTTGTAAGAGGTAAGCTGCTTGCAATAATCCTGTAAGTTTGCCTCTTAGTGACAGCTTTGTGACCCTCTCTTCTTTAAAAGAAACAAACAATAAAACCCGTTTAGATACTTTTTTGATTCATTTTTTCCAAAACTTGGGCATCAAGAACCGCATTAATTTTGGGTTTAAAATATATTACTTCAGAAAAAAGAAACAAACCCACAACAAAATAAACTACAGAAACCATCTGACTTACTTTTAGCATCCCACAAAATGTCTTGTTCTGGAGGAGCAGCAAACAGAATGTAAAGACGCAGGGTGTCAATGCCATACTCTTTCACTATTTCCTCAGGGTCTATTCCATTGTACTTAGATTTGCTCATTTTTTCCCAAGCAACTCGGAGCTTCTCACCAGTTTTTAGGTGAACTGGTTCACTTCCTAAATATTAAGACATACAAAAACTACTGAAACAAATTTTGCTCACTTTAATTAAGCAATTAATTTTGTTCCCTAAGCATGAGAAGAATCAGCTATTGGTAGCGTTTTGGGGTTTTTTTCCAAAATAGCTTAAAGAGGAATACCACTCATTCCAAACACTCTTTTCCCTCCCAATTTTTTCCTGTGTTAATGTTTTTAACACCAGTAACATCTGAAAGCTTCCATCACATTATGACAAAAGGTCTCCTACCATTTGGAAGCTGTATCTGGCATGCACTCTAAGTGCTGCCTTGACAGCTCCTGATATTTAAACTTTTTTATAACCATGACATTTAAAACTTTCTAGATAGGTGTACTGATTTGATGCAATTCTGACCTGTACTTAGCTATTGCAAAAATCAGAGTTATAGGTTCCAATTGCAGTAAGTTATCCTGAAAAGTGTGTTTTCTCTTGTATGAATTTAGAGACAGAGCGGGGTATTTACACTGAAAAAGATGCAACTGAGTTAAACTCTCTGCTAAAAAACCTCAATCTTTTCTAGGAGAAAATAAGGTAGCAGAGAGTGGCAAAACTTAAGAGGGTGGATTGGTTGGTTGATTTTTAAGTGTCTTACAGGGTTTGTATCCAGTGAAAACAAGGATGTATGAGAGGAATGCTTAAGAGAGGCAAATATGACCAAACCATTTTTGTGCCATAGCAATGACGGGTCCAGCTTATGCAGTGAAGGCTCTGCAAAGAACTTGAGAATGTGCACTGTTTTCTAAAAGTTTTACATTCCTAATATCTACTGAATATGTCTGCACCTGTGTTAGTTTTGCTGTAATGTTTTTGTAGGGTGTCTGTTTCCTGGGACTAACTGGCTCCATTCAGCAGGCTGCTGAGTACTGTCTTAACAAAACTGACTTTTGATCTTTTGGACTACACTGGACCCAAAATAATACCACAGCACTGTTTCTGTGTTTGGATGCAATTAAAAGTTGCTGTATTAGTAGGATCTCTGTGTACTCAGCAGTATGTGTGAATCTAAAACTCACAGAAGTTGCTCTCCAGTTTAAATACTAGAAGGATTCGTTTTCTCTTCCAAATTTTCCCAGCACTGAACCAGTCCCTAGCTTTAGGGACACACCTATGGTGATTTTCCCATGCAGTTTCTCTTACCAGTGAGATCAACTTCCTCTTTCTTCAAACACTGGCCTGTTGTTGTTAGTCTGAATGTCTGATTCTTGATAAGACCTTGAACCAAGAGCTTATGGAAAGGCTCCCTAAGGATGGAAGGAAAAAGAAACTTCTCTGTTGAAAAGAGCTGTCAAAAGCATACTTTATGATAAGCCTCAGGTGTTGAGCCAATCAGGCACAACTTTTTAATGAAACAAGAATTTCAAGTTGACTATACATAAATAGTTGTCACCTTAGAAAGAGTACTTTGTGCATTGATTCATGGTGGTTGGCTGGCAAGTCTAAGTATTTATTTGCATTCTGCTCACATTCTTGTAACCTAATTTAGTACTAAGTTATTCTAACATCACTTTTCAAATTAGCATATGGATAATACACAGAAGTTTCTTGGCCAACAGTACAATTTCCCTAACTTCAAGCTAAATCTCTTGTGTGAAAGCATTCAAGTACCTGGCCTCATTGTCTTACAAATATTTAGTTCTAGCTTCTCTCTGAGCAGCACAGGATTTTGAACAAATCAAAATGCTGTTGCACATTTCTATCTATAAACAGATAAGACAGTTTCTCTAACATAAGCACCCACATGCCTTGTCCCTTTGCAGAACTAGCCAGGAAGGCCTAACTTTATGAAAGATACACTAAAAAAAGGGCAATGCTCAAAAGTTCATATCTCAATGCATCAATTTTTTAGCACCTTACTTTTCTAGCAAAATTTCCATCAGGGAGAGTGAACTCCCATGAAATGAGTATATGAAAGGGCTAAAAAGAGCCTTGAAAGGCAGTAGTGCACTCAGCAAGAAATAAACTCTAAGTAAACACTGCTCTGGTTGACATGCTATTGTGGCCCCCTCCTTTAATGATCTTGCATTTCTAATGCATTCAGTCACACGCCTGTCACTGTTTTCACCGAAAAAAAAAAAGACAACAAAATTAATCTCTAAAGCTCTTGGTTCCCACTCAGTAGAACAGGAAGGTAAGGCAGTTCTAACACAGCTTTAAGAACAGTAGGGGCCAGGGAGGGGGGTGCAGAGCCAGTCCCAGAAAGCATATACAGTCTGGAGGCCTTTTCAGGGGACCCTCCAACACAGGGACATCAGTGACCATTATTTTGGAGGAAAGATCATCAGCACTGGTCAATACTGACTTGCACCTCCTAATGCTGACATGTGTGCGCAACATTAAACAATCTGAATTTTCTACACTTTTCACCTAATGAAGCCTCAAACGTGTATAAAACAACTTATGTAAAAAGGCTGCATTATTCCTATTAACTTTTTTTTAAAAAGTCAGAGTATACCCATCTAAAAAAGAAGTAGTAAAACCAGACCCACATTTTACTTCACATGTACAAAAAAGTCATAATCCAAAACATGATTCAGTGTTAGGGAGTTAATATAGTATTTTAAATTATTAAGAAATAGAAATTGCATGACAATTTATCTCATGATTTAAAACAATGTAATTTAATAAAACAATTAAAGTATTATTAAATTATATAACAATTAGGCATATTTCTATCATATTAAAGCAGGTATATTCCAAGTACTAGTCCTAAAACACTTTAGATGACTCTGAAGTAAGAAGATATTTGAAAACAAAACTATAAACTGGGAGAGAAAGTGACAGGCTTCATATTTTATCTTCAACATGGTCAAGTTAGAACATGAGTTTCCTTCCTTGCATATTTTGTATACTTATAAATATTGTGCAAGTACTGGCACATATTGATGTATCGCTCAGTCACAAAGAAGTATGAGCCTCTGCCACGCCACCTGGCTTTATCAATGATGTTAAGTAAGAGCAGCAACTCAAGCATCTCTATAAATATTTTGTAGATGATACTTCAGAGGTTGACTGAAAAGTCTTGTTTAGAAGTAAAGGAACTCAACGGAATGAGAACCGAAGTCAAATTTAGACAGTAAAACTATTTTAAAAATAGAATGCAAAAAGAATCTAAAATACCAAAAAATTATCCAAGTAAATTAGAGGGTAAAAACTGGGAACAAAAACTTTGTAACCCTATTACTAACAATGGTGGGAAAATGCTTCAGGATAAAACAGTTTATTATATATTTCTTCTGTCTCTACAAACTAGAGACATTACACCACAGAAAAAAAAATTCCCTCCCTATCATTCAGTACTTCAGTCTGTTTAAGATCTCAAACAGTTATTAAAATAGCTACACTTCCTGCTATCTGAAGTAAAGCTAATGAGGTAGCCAGATCATCCAAATTAGATAGGGCTGTCCACTGGAAGTGATTTTTCAAGGAACACTTATTTTTAATGACAGAGAGTTAGTTCAGATCATACGCCAAGTTACTAAAAACTGAATGCAGGAACAAGCATTTCTTATTTTTGTTTATGCTGACAGAGGCTACAAAAATGCAACACAAAATACATTACCAAGTATGGGGAAAAAAAACCCCAACCATGTGTTCCCAGTGGGAGACTGCAGGAGTATGGAGACATGCCCAAAATGAGAAAGCCAGAGCCCATCTGTTAAACAAAGGGCTCTAAACCAAACTGAGCCCTGCACTGAATGCATAGTGATTTTGGCAGTGTTGTGGTGGCTCCATCTCATGTTCACATGCAGAGTTACACTTGAACTCATGTTAATAAAACTGCACACCTCCAACATTCCCCTTCAAAGGCTGGGATGCACTTCTTGGCTGCGTAAGGGAACTGCCAAGGGGCTGCAGCACAGCAGGGATGATGCAATTCTGACCTCAATACTGCAGCACCTGGTCATGGCATCATAAATACCTCCTGATCCAAACACCAAGAATAATGAAATTAAGCCATTTTCAGAAACACTGACATTTCTGGCATAGACGAGGTGTCTGGAGTTCCTCTGAATGCTTGGTCATGTTTCAGACTGTAGGTATCATGGAATGGGATAGGCCTTCATCTGCCTGTGAAGTTTGTTTGTGCTCATGCTGGAGTATCCACAGTGAGACCTTGTCCATATTACAGCTTCTGATTGTGTTGTATGTCCCACCTGCAAAGTGTGCCTGACACCTCTGAGAAGGATTGTCTGTGCTAGCCATGAAGTCTGTAATCCATCTTTTCCTTTCTCTAGTGTTCATATACAGGTCCATCTCTATGAGAGACCAATCTCTCTATATAGGACCATGCAATGGATGGTAGGGCAAGCACGACAGACAGATCAGGAATTCCTGCTCAGTGCCATGTTCTCATGCTTCTTGCTTTGCTCTGTGCAGGGTGAGCAGCAGGATTTTCAATCCTAGTACAAATGACCTGGCTGGAAGAACTCTGTGGAGCCTGCCACAGTGATAAAATAGCGAATTCAGGAGAAGGGATAGCCCTAGCAAAGGAGCTCACTGCATGTATTTGCAGCCTGCACCTTTAGAAAGGCTGAGAGATCCCGAGTGCTGTGCCCTGGAGTGAAGACAAGACTAGGTCAGTCACTATTGGCCGAGTCCAGGGGGCTGTAAAAGCTGCTGTTAGATACAGCTGTGCAACTTTGTGGAGGTGACTGAAGGATGCAGAAGCTGATCATTTTAGGCAAAAAAAGGGACAAAACAATACTGAATGTTTGAGATTCCACACAGTTAACAACTGAGTGCTTTTGCTTAAAATCAGCACTAGTGATAAGGTCCTAAATGAATGCAGAGAAGCTGTAGCATCATTCCTTCACAGAATAAGCTGTTTCTGTGACACACACACACATCTTCTTTTATTCTGTAACTCAGCTATGTGAAAAACAGTGCCTTCTTACTCAGCAGATTTGCCCTCTGTCAGAGTCAAACCTGCTGACTTAACGGCAACAATAAAATTTTTTATTGCTTTATAATCCTTCAGGGAGAATGTGCTAGATTCCATTTCCAGTTATTCATCAGACAGAAGTGATTACTGAAGTCTAGGGCAGAACCAAATTCTGTGTAACTTGCACTTGCACAGCTGAGCAGGTGTAACGGAGAGTGTCAGCACACGCCTGCCACGATGGATTAAGCTGGAACAGAGGAGGAGTTTTCTGGCCCCAGCTGCCTACCTGGCCCCTTTCCCAGCAGTGGTCACAGCTGGGAGGGCTTGCTGCCTTGTGAATTATTTATAGAACCAATGCATTTTACAGACAAGGCTGCTAGAACAAATTGACATCAATTTGGGCTTAATCTGATACCACATGTATGAATACCCAGAGGGTACCACTTATTCTGCCTTGTCATTACTAAGAAATTGAGCAGCATTTCTTTCCCACTGTCTCCAGTGCAATGCATTAAAAATTAAAGGAACGTGCTTCATCTTTATCTGTCAATATTTAAGCTATATTGACACCTTTACAATTCTAAATGTCTACAAACACTGCATTTTCAATGAGGGTATTTGTGTCTGTAAATGCCTATTTCATACACGTTGCCTGTAACATTTCTGTAATAATAATTACACCATATTTGGAAAGATTGCATTGAATTTTAATTTCTGTTTTCAACCACATTACTATATTAATAGCCATAAAAGACTACCCATAATTAAAGATTACCCAGAAGTATTTCAATGGATTTGAACATCACAGCATAGGAGCTAAACTGAAAATTTCCATAAAGAAAACATATCAAAATGAAAAACTACTACAGATAAGTAGTCATAAACATTTTTAAGGATGCTAGATGACACTTTAAACAGTGGCAGCTCTTGTTAACTGATATATAACAATTTTATTTATTTAATCAGTGAAAAAGACCTAAGCTACTAGAGAGAGACTGAAAATGCACAAGAGGGCAGTGTTTTTTAACATTTTAGTGTTAGCTCAGAGCTGCGGGTTTTGACATCATGACTTCGAGCTTCCTAACAATAAACCTATTGTTTCTAATTACACTTTTCAGATCTTTCAGACCAGCCCTTGAGCAATTCAAACAGGAGACTGAGCAAAAGTGGCTTCCGATTAACACTAAAACATTTAAGATACATGATAATATTTATAAAGGAGTTTTGATTTCCATATTAAACAAAATGCTAGTTTGACTTTATGGCTTCAAAGCACCTAATGCTTTACCTTGCACAGAGCTAAAGCAAGTGAACAATTTTGTGCATGATGATGAATTTGTTCCAGTCATCTTGCAGTCTGAGCACACATCTGAGCAGTTCATACACCCGGCCCTCAGGGCAATGCTGCAACAGATCTTCACATGTGAAACAGTTCTTGAGATTGTATACGGTGACAAAAGGAATTCTCCAGAGTCTTCCAAACTGCTTCTACAGAAAACAACTTCGACTTTCTTCTGCCATTGTTACTAGATGCAGTCAGTGCTCCTTAAGGATTTTTCTTCATTGAAGGTAGAGTTTTCTTTTGCAATTTACATTTAGACCAGGCTACACTACACAGCTTTTGTGATACTGCTCTGTCACACCAGAATGTGAACAAAACACATTTCAAAGTAATGCAGCTACAGAATCACCGAGTCATTAGAATAATGCAGGTTGGAAGGGAAGGGACCTTTGGAAGTCATTTGGTGCAACTCTTTTCTCATATCAGAACTAACTTCAGGTTGTTCAGGGCCCTGTCCAGCTGCATTTTGAAAATATGTGATGATGGAGATGCCACAATGTCTCAAGTCAAATGGTTCCAGTCTCATTGCCTTCCCTGCCAAAACTGTATTCCTGTCCAGCTGAACGTTGCTGCAATCTGTGACTGTTATTCCTTTCTTTTCTCCAAACATCTCTGAGAAGAGTCTGGTTCTATCTTCTCTATAAACCTCCTTTAGGTGGCAGTAGATAGCAATTACATTCACTCCTTAGCCTTCTCTTCTCCGTGGGCTACACACTCAATTCCCTTAGCCTCTTCTTGTATGTCATATGCTCCAACTCCTGACTATTGTAGTGCTCCTCCTCTAGACCCTCTTCAGTTCGACAGTGTACCTCACACTGGGATGAGGGCCTCAAAACTAGACACAGTATTCCAGTTGCTCCTGAATGATGAGCAGAGATAACCAAAACTGGGTATGGTTTTCCTAGTGTAGTATACTGTCATGCCAGCTGCTCACCCACCTCTGACTTGATGTTCATCAGGACACCTAAGCCCTTCTCTGTTGTAATCCTCCCCACATAGATGGTATAGTCCCAGATGTTCTGTTGAAGTCATGGTAAAAAATACGCACAGCTTTCTCCTCATCCACAGATGGAATCTCATCACAGATGAACTTCACCACAGAGTGAAAGCAAACGAAGTCTGGCATCATTTCTTCTTGGTAAATCCACGGTGGTTGCTCCAGTCACCTTGTCTTTCATGCCTGGAGCTCTACAACTTCCTGAAAGGTGGTTGTAGTCAGGTGGGGGTTGGTCTCTTTCTCCAGGCAGCAACTGACAGAACCAGAGGACACAGTCTCAAGCTGTGCCAAGGGAAATATAGATTGGATATTAGGAATAAGTTTTTCACTGAAAGAGTGATAAAGTACTGGAATGGCCTGCCCGGGGAGGTGGTAGAGTCACCATCCCTGGATGTGTTTAAAAAAAGATTGGATGTGGCATTCAGTGCCATGATCTAATTGAGGCGTTAGGGCTGGGTTGGACTCGATGATCTTGAAGTTCTCTTCCAACCTAAACATTCTGTGATTCTGTATGTGTCTGGTTTACTTAAGCGAACCCTAACTCAATCCTACTCTACAATGGGCAGAATCGCTTGCCTTCAAACTTTCCTACTAAGCACAGACCTTGACAGCAAAGGCCAAGGAAAAGACTTTCCTTTCTACTTAGGCTCTTTGTTGGATTTGGTATCAGGCCAATGTCTTCCTTGCTGTTCTTTTCAATGTACGTCTAGAAGCTCTTCTTACTACTTTCACATTCTTCACCAGTTTAAATATCTGATGAGCTATGACCTTTCCATAATCCGTATTACTTATCCAGTAAAGGCTTCTACATTCCTCCAGGGGTAGCCCATCCTTACTTCCACTTTGCTTGCACTTATTTTGGTCTTCTTAAGGTCACACAGGAGGTCCCTTTTCAGTCCAGCTGGCCTCTTTCCATGCCTTTTTTCCTTGCACACGAAAGCAAACCACTTACTTTGCAAAAAAATCTCCTGCCCTGTGATCTCACTTTATATTGACAAAATCCACTACTATATTACTTCAGCCACTAATGTGGTTAATGTCATTTTGGAAGGTTGAAGAATTTGACTAGCAAAAGAACATTTTGCTGCTGTGTGTTACAGCTCCACTAGATGGCTGATGGATTAGGATTGTAAAATCTTTTGTAGAATTAACAAGCCTAAAATTGCTTGCAAGGGAAAGCTTTAAAATTCTCTGCTTGAAGGCGTAGCACCTCTGACAGGAAGGGTCTGCTTTGAAAGGCCCACTCAGAGAGAAGAAGCAATCTTCCTGCTGCAGCTACACAAGCTGCAGACAACAGAGTGAAACACAGGTACACAAATCAGCTACATCTAATATTTCAAACACAGCTTTCACTATTGCACAGCCAAGAATGAGTTATGAAAACACATTGCCTATTTTCATCAAAATTAGGAAATACCTTGGGGAAACATTCTGCTAGCTGCAGTAACTTGTCCACCTTTTTCTGGCTCACAACTACTTAAATTCTAGTTTTGTAGCAAAACTACAGCATTCCAGTGAGTTCGGTGACATATACATTTAGGCTCTTCTTTTATGTAAAGTTTTTGGAAGGGATACTTGTAAAGAATGAATTTATATGAGTTGTGACTGAGAAATTACTGAGCAGTTCTTTTCATGGGGCCACTCACTTGACTCCATCTGTACAGCCATCTCTGCTGATGGGAGGACAGAGTTTCATTTTCTGCCACTAGTACTCTCCAAGCTGAGGATGGCATTTTAGGGTACAAAAGAGCTTAATTTCAGTGGAAATGGGGATGTCAAGCTCAGAACCTATCTAAGAGGACAAAGAACAGAACAACAGATGACTTACCTTCTTCCATCAAACTTTACCTCTAACCAAAACAGAACAGTGAATTAGGCTATAGCAGCAGCATCAACAAGAGTAATTAAAAGTAATTATATAAAATTCGTTAAATAAAAAATAAATCGACATGAGATAAATATATTGCTTTTGCCTATCAAGAAGTGTTTTGTACTGCTCAGCTCCAATAATACAGTGACTTATAAGAGTGCTTTGTTCTTTATATATGCATGGTTCCACTGAAATTAATGCTATTATTGGTAGGAAGTTACCTAATTTGAAATAATAGCACTACACAGAATGCCTGAAGTTACTAGTTTGTGCATGCTTTTGCAGGCTGGAAATCTACAGCAGCACTTTATCACTTGCTCTGAGCCAGTTAATACTCATGGAATAAAAATGTTTGTATGAACACATACAGGAAGTGCAACTCACTGTGAGAAACCAAGTACTGAAAAAGCAGGAAAATTCAGGCTTATTCAATGTAACGTTCCACCATCGCAACAATGTCCACTAATACTAGATAAGAAAGATTTTAATAGAAACATATACGGCTTACTTGTGTTTTGTCATCTTTAGATCATGGCAAAAATGGTTGAAGAACCTTGCATAGAATAAGTGCATAACTGCATGCTCCTTTCCTCCGATGTACAAATCCACAGGCATCCAGTAGTCTGCTAAGTCGCTATTAAAGGGCCTGAAAAAACACCATTATAGGAAAAAATCCAGTGTTGAAAAGAAAGATCAGCACTACTAAAGTAGCTCATCCTCCTTAACTGGACAACACTTTACTGAGAGCAATACATGTGTAATAAAACTTCCATTTTGCTATCAGATAATTTTTTTAAAGAAGTGGAACGCTTATTATAGACAAAAAATTAATTTCCGCTGAGATGTAGATCCCCAAAAAGATTATCTTCCTATATTTCAGGCAAGCAATTACCTGAGAAAGCAATGAAAATGCTTGACTACTCTTTAAATGATTTTTTTTGTAAATATCCTGTGGCTGGCTTTAAAATTTTTAGTATTTATCATGCTTTATATACAAATATATTAGAATGAAAGACAAAAGACATGACCAGTTAAAACCAGGTGATTTTTTAAATTGATGGTTTGCATTGTTGCCATTATGGGGCAATGATGCAGTTTAAGGCTGCAGAACCCTCTGTAGAGTGAGATAGGTCACAGCACTCTAGCTGAAGGATGCTCGATGAAATGACAGTAAATTTGTCATTTACAGCATATTTACTATGTTGCTGGAGGTCACCTGAATGGTTTCCCAGCATTGCTTACTGCTTCATTACATATTTCCATATCTCCTGTAGTGGGCCTGCAAAATACCATTTGTATTGAAGTTCTTCTCTATTGTAGGCTTCAAGCCCCCACTCTAACAAATTTACTTGTTTTGTCAGTCTGTCTGATTATTCCATCTGTAATTTTTGTTACAGTGACACTTTCTTCCTTACAGATGAGCCCAGAAGCAAATAATGGATCTGGGATTCATGTCCTTGGTGGAACCAATCAAACCGAACTTGTTCAAAGGGCTCCAGAATCAACAGAGTAATTCTCCTGACTGTAGATCAGTGAAATATGGTTTATGGAAATGAAGGGTTTACATATGCATAGCTTAGTTAAAAGAACTAACTAAATAAACCAAATGCAGGCAGCAACTTAGTGCAGAAGTCCATATAAATGTTCTAACTTCAGCATAAAACAGATTAGACTATACTAAGCTGTTACTTTGACAGTTGGATGTTACATCTGACTATCTCTTCAACTTCTGGAAAAATCCCTCTTGCCCACACACAGAAAACACTTCAAACTGTAATGGAGAGGAAGCAATCTGCCTAACTCAGTAATAGTAATAATATATTCATGCTATCACTAGAAAATAATTAAAATCGGCATGAAATAAAAGTGTTTACATAAGGTTTTTCTCTAGTTTAACTGAACTAGTGCTGCCAATACAAAAAAAAAATAATTGGCCCAGCAATATTAAGTCACTGAGTATATGTATTATGTTCCCAGACACTGCTCTGCACAATAAATAAACAAATACATGCCCAAACAGCCCATCATGTAGTATCAATGTTTTAAAATGCAATTCTTCCCGTCTTCCTCACACTACATAGTAGGGATGTTGCACTAATTCCTCTTTGGAAAAAAACAAGTGCTATCAAGCAGCACTACTACTGGCAGACTATGAAGCAGAAAAACAGCTAAATAACATCTGTCTTCCCACACTCTCCATGCTGCAGACACTAGTCCACAGCACATGAAAAATCTCCTTTCATTAATTATGCATGTAGTGGAAGTGCTGACACAGCAGGAGATTGCTGTCATGCCTCTTCACTTCAGGTCTGCGCACAAGGAAATGGCAAGAGTCACCAGAATTCAAAAGGAGAGAAGTGAAGGTGCCAGGCCTGGCAGCTGGATGTTACATTGAACTATTCCTTTTCTTACCAGTGGAACTGCCTGTCCACACACTGAACTACTCAGTGCATTGCCAGGAAGGGTACACTCCATTCAATTTACCAGTCTCAGAGTCATGGCAGGCTGTCATTCCTGATGGCACCCCCCACTAAGGACTTCAGCTCCTCGGCTGAACATTTTCTCTGTGCCCTGCCCCATAATTCCCATTCATGCAAATTTCTTCTCATTGCCCTGTAGTTCCTGTGCTTACATAGTTGTGTTTACACATCCTGCTCTTCTAGATCACCTGACATAGGAGCAATCAAATACCACATTTTTAGACCAGCTCCATACAGTGTCCTGGTTTTGGCTGCAATACAGTTCTTTTTCTTCTGAATAACTGGTACAGTGCTGTGCTTTGAATGCAGTATGAGAATAATGTTGATAACACCCAGATGTTCTGGTTCTTGCTGAGCAGTGTGTACTGTAAACCAAGGACTTCTTGGTCTCTCATGCTCTGCCAGACAGCATGTGCACAAAGAAGCTGGGAGGAAGTACAGCCAGGAAGGCTGACCCAGACTGGCCAAAGGGATATTCCATCCCATAGACTGTCGTGCCCAGTATATAAACTGGGGGATTTGCCTGGGAGATGCCAATTGCTGCTAAGGGATGGGCTGGGCAGCAGTCAGCAGATGGTGAGCAATTATATAGTGCATCACTTATTTTTCCTGGGTCTCTTTCTCCCTCTATTTTTTATTATAATTATTATTATACTTTGTTTCTGTTATTAAACTGTTCTTATCCAAGCTGTGATTTTTACTTTATTTTTTCCTCCTCCTGATAGTCCTCCCCAGCCCACGGGGTGTGTGTGGGGAGTGAGCAAGCAGCCGTGTGGTACTTAAATGCCAGCTGGGGTTAAACCACACCACCCACCCTGTGCTGTGCTCAGGCCCAAAGGGCAGGCACATAATGAGGGCAGTGCAGGGATTTACACTGCCAGCAGACTGCAGCTAGAAGCTGGAAGCACCTGAGTGTGTGGTCTCTTTGTTCCCTTCTGTGCTGAGTAGCAGGCCTCTCCCCAGTGGCCCTGTGCCTGCAGCCCTCACCTGTCTGTGTTGTGAGGGTCGGTGTACCTCAGGTAGTACCAAGCAGAATCAACAAACGTATCCATGGTGTCGACTTCTCGCCGTGCTGCTGCCTTGCACCTGAGCAAGAGAGGAGAAGAGCTTTTTTTAGATAAGTGACAAGCTTGGACAAAAACCCCAAACAAACATGGACAGAGTGGCCACAAAGACATTTAGATTGAAAACTGAGCAGTCTGAAGAGTGACATGTTCAGAAAAAGTCCAACAACAATAACGGGACTGACTTTTTCCCTCTCCCTCCCAAAACACAGCAAAAGCAAGCCAAAAAGAAGCCTGAGCAGCCATCACATCCAGCAACAGAAGAAGATGGCACCACACCGGACAGCCCTCTCAATCTTGGAATTTTTTGGAATTGCCATTTTAAAAGATAAAAAGCACAGACAGGCATACTTTGCCATAAAGTTAATGAGTACTGAATATAGATCACACTCATTAGGTACCAGCAGATTTAGCAGAAAGGTCAGATGGTTGCCTCTCACCGATTGTCTGTACAAAATGGTCTTTCCAGATTCTATTTATTATCTCTAGAAAAAATTAACTTAGTTTAATTTCAGCTTTCACTGAGATCAAATCTCTTCTAGACCTTGTAGCACAATTTTAATTTGTGATTACAGCAAATTGATTTTTGCTTGTAATTATATTGGCAGCCCTAAGGAACAGTTTCAAAATAGATTTTACAAGCTCAGGTTACTTTCTGTTAATTTCTCCTTGAACATTCGTTGCTTGTAGGAGCCAATAATCACATTTAATAAACTTCCATTTTTTGTAAATGATCCCTCTTAAAACTCTTACTATTAAAACAATGGGATTATTCTAATGTCAATGAAACTTTGCAATCTGTGACACTCTTGTACATAAATGCCACTGATTAGATGTAAGAAATGTACACAGTTAATAATTGTATGTAAGTTTAAATGTATGTATATGTGTACTAAGTATACATAATAAATGGGGACTGGCTATTTCATATTTTCTAACTGCATATTTAGTCTCTGATCAGTCTTGATGAGTGAGCTGCAACACGTATCTCTGCTTGTCTGCCTGGTACTTCTGTTTGGCTTGCCAAGGCAAGTTCACAGGAACATCACCACTTAACATTTTCCTTCATTATGTCTCTGTACTTCGTCCTCCTCTACATGCAAGTTTTTCTTCCAGTGAGAATAATGTAATAAATTACATTATTTTCAGTGTAGAATAATAATTTTATTAAATCGTACACATAAGCAAAGACTTGGCCAATGTAAAAGAATGGCTTTTCTGTCAAAAGTAAGAATACTTTACAGCCATTGAACCATAACTACATCTGCTTTATGCCTCTGTGCTCTAAATGGACATGGCTCACTAACACAGAGAAAGCAGGGGCATCTTTCAGAGTTTATACAACTTATATCAATACTGTGATTACAGGCACAATACTGTAATCTCATTAGACAACCTTCAGACAACTAACACAATTACTGGGACTTGTATAACAAAGAATAACTTGGGCATCTCCTCCCATTTATGATTGTTAACGTTATTGTCACTCAAATACTCAGACTTTTGTATCTTTCCATCTGGCTTTCCTTATTAATTCTAGATATTAAATGAAACTAATAAAAAACCCTATTACTGGAGAGAAGAACTAAAGGAAGGGAGGTAACTTCTTCGAGCAAGGAAAAGCAAGGATGACTGCACACAAAAGTAATAGCTCAAATGATTTGAAACTGTAGCAGACGAGGATGAGCAATACTGATGTTAGCTGTCAAAAAGGTGAAAATTAGGAAGGCAAAGATGAGAATTGAAAAAAGTTAACCTCAGCAAGCTACCACATTTTAGACTAAGAAACTAATCCTGCATGACTTTATTTCTGACTAAACAAGTGCCTTTGATTAACTTCTATGCAGAGCAGCCGCAATAAATACCCAGAAACCATAAGGATTTGCTATACATCAAAAGTATGTTATTGCCTGGCAAACAACAAAATAATTTTAAACTAAGGTTGTGGGGGAAGCCAAGAGCACACACAGTGACTTTCAGTCACAACAGAAAAATTTTTCAATTGAAATTAGGAATTGCAGACCAAGCCATTTCGGGGGATTTTACTAAACCTGTGGATCTTAGCCTGTAAGACTTCACTGCAAAGGTCACACTTTAAAATACACTACTATGTGCAACTTCAATAGGCACACCTGAGAAGAAATTTTCTATGCAGAAACATGGGAATAAAGGTCTGTTTTACAAAAAATTACATGTTATCATCAAAGTTCAAAAATACATGTTTCCAGAGAACCATGGAACTGCTAATATTAACATAAATTTAGATGTTATGAATCTGCTGAATTATCAGTGAGAGCCCTATTGCCATTTATATGTCTGATTTCCCTGCCTGGCAGCCTGATAACATACTTCCTGTTTGGTCAGTCTGCTAGGAGCAGCAATGCATTGCACTGCTGATGAAAAACTTCTCTGGGTACCTCATGTTCTACCAGTTCCTCCCACGGAACCTATAGGCAAACTTCAGTGTACGGAGTATCTAAGCAGTCCTCAAGGTTACACAACTGATTTTTACAACACATCTCTCACTACATCACTTAGACTTTTTATTTCTTGAACAGATGGACTACAAACAATAAGGATTACAGTGATGACAAGATGCATTTACTTTCAAATCTCAATTACACGCTATCTGTAAAGTACAGCTTCACGATAAAGATTTATATAGCTGAGGGAACACTTCATTGTTGAGTATTGCAAGAAAAATGAACACAATGTTAGTTTCCTTAAAAAAAGGACTAATTCAGTAATCATTATAAGCTTTATATGAACACTGATGAAAGATACCTGTAGTAAATGAAGTGATAAATACTATTAAGAAATGGAAAATTGAGAAGATTATTCTGTCTCCTTTTTTTCTTTCCTCTAACTTAAAACCAGTGAGTTTTTTTTCAGCTTGTTTATGAAAAAAATAGCAGTAGGCATTGAGTGTTGCAAAAAAAAGAAGTTTTACAGAGTGTATATAAAAAAAATCCCTGGGTGCTGGGTCAAATTAAACATAATTTTGGAGTAGTATCCTGTCTCAGAGCAGTCACTTGCCAACACTCTGGGAAAGCGCACAAGAAACGGGCAGGTGCAAAGTAATCTCTCCAGGCTGCAGCAAGCACAGCACTGACTTACCTCGGACAGGAACAGTTCACCCATTCTGGGGCACTTTCCAGAGGTGAGGCTCCCTTTCCTGTGAATGTGGTCACATTGGGCAGCAGCACAGGTAAGTCCTCATAAGGCACGGGAACGGTGCCGCATGCCTGGCAGTGAATGATTGGAATGGGCGTTCCCCAGTACCGCTGTCGAGATATTAACCAGTCTCTCAATTTGTCACTCGTTAGGTCGCCACCTATTCTTTTATTTTTGGCCTGCTGAGTAATAGCTTTTAAAGCCTCCTGCCGAGTCATGCCAGTGATCTGATTGGGGAAAGAAAAAAAAAACCCACCGTGGAAAAAGAAAGAAAAATTTACAGTTGCTGTCAGTGAAGGTGCACAAACAAAACCAGTCAGTTTTCTGACAGTCAAATAAAATACTACTTTCCCTCTTACCACTAGTTAACATCCTGCTATACAAGAGACTATTCACATACCAGCTGCTCATTTGAACCTTCTTGCTTAAAGGATTATGTTCCTGATGGTCTGAATAGAAGAAGGCTGAGAAAGAGTCTTGTAGACTCCTTCAGCCATTATTGGCAGATATTTTCATTTACTGCTGATATCTTTATCAGTTGCTATACGCCAAAACTTTCAAAATTGTATCACAAACATAAGGTAGAGTCTAAGGAAATGCAAATGTTAGAACTGCTTTCCTTCTCCTGTGCTGATTTCAGATTTTTCTACTCTTGCTTCCATATACATTTTAACCACTTAGACCCTACCTGAAATGTAATGTGTCTATTGTGCTATTAAAACACATATTTTTAAGAGATATATGTAAAGAAAAGATTCCTATATCTCTTGAGAAATCCATGTTACCACAAATGCTGAAGCCACATTTCAATGAATTTGTGGAAGAAGGATTAGTATGTTCATGTTTAGGTTAAAAATCCATTGAGGTTGTGAAATAAGAATCAACTTTTAACATAGGTTAAATTATTCAGTTTCCATTACAGAACTGAAACCCATACAGAGGAAAGTACAATCTTCCTCTCATGTACTAAAGGAAAAAACTTATTTTATTGCTACAGCAGGGCCAACATATTTCATCATTAAATATCCCCAGAAATTTGGTAGCATAAACTTGGCTTGATTAAAAAAAAAAATCCCTTTAATCATACGAAGTATTTGGGACTCTTGAGAAAACAGATTTATTTAGTTTGCATTGTTACTATAAGCTGGAAAGAAATCCATACTTGTATACCCACCTCTGCAGAGTTAATGACCTTCTCCAAACCATCTGGCAATGTCTCAATGACTTCAGTGAAAGAAATGCCCAGATTCTTAGCTACTGCAGCATCTTCTGCACTAGTACTAGGAATTCCTAGAAGGGATGAAAAAAAATTTAATTTCTTGGCACCCTCTTTATAATGACTTACATTTTCCCAAAGGAGTTAAAAGAAATTTTTAAGAACAGTAAAAATGTTTATGTATTCTTTAAGCAGTGAAATTCAAACAGCAATAATTACAAATACATTTCTCAGTTCCTCCATAATTCAAATGTTTATCAATGTCCTGTCCTTCTTTCAGAAAAGTTTGAAAATTTGATGGTTCTGAAAAAACTAAAAATAAAGCTATAAAATATGGATAGAATTATAGAATTTTTAATATAGCCATATTATCTAAATGTAATATATTTAAACAATACAAATTTAAATTCTATTTGCTAATATGATAATCAAAGACTCAACAAAGAGCAGAGTCTTCCTGTTTCAGTATTAATTTACCTCTTTCTAATTTAATAGAATTATGAAATAATAGAATATTATTAGAATTAGAATTGGAATTAATCTAATTTCACCATAACGCAACAGTGTCAAACATTACTATGCCTTTAACTCACTATGAAAGACATGATTTGTTTATAAACTCAGGGAAACTATTAAAATAACATCAGTTTGCTATTCAGACTATAACTAGTGAGAACACTTCCTACAGCTATTCAGATGAGTTACACAAGTCACACTATTTAAGGCTCCCAGTGTTCTCTTTCCCTCTGCATTTTATTATTTGGGACAGTCATGCATTTTAATTCTGCTCTGGAGGGTTTCTTTTCACAGTGAGTTAAGAAATTTCTTAGCTTGCTTTATTATCACATGTATTCTGAAATAATATTAAGATACTAACAGATTTATTATTTACACAGAGATACATATTTCTGCATATTTTCCCCCGTCAATGATAATTTAATTAATAATTTAAACCATTTTGCACAATTACTGTCATCTTTAAAAGGCAAAGAAACTTATTCCAACAAGACAACGCCAGCACAAAGCTGGTGAAAACTATACACAAAAGTTCTCAAAATATTTGCTGACCACACTGGAATTATTAACTAAACCAGCTTAACAATTGTCTTAGTTCAGGCAGTGAAATGCCTGCTATACTTTAACTCTGCCAGTATGTGGAAGTTTGGAAGCAGATGACCAAAGAAAATCAAACAAAACTCCCCTGTGACAAGTACCTCCTCAACTAGAAAAACACAAAATTGCTATTTTATCTTTCCAGCAGATGTACACTCTTGCCATTCCAAGAACAATGTTTGTATCTTAATTTGTCAGAGAGCCCTGCAGTCTCCAACAGGTGTCTTCACAATATGCTCTACAAATGGAAAAGAGCAGGTCCCACTTTTTGGACTGCCTCCTTTTGAAAAGATGATGCTATTAATGTACACTGGTAAATCTCAACAGCTGGCACCCACACCTTCCCATGAAGAGCTGGGCTGTTTCCAACAGACATAAGGCCAAGGTACTGGCCTTCCAGCAAACTGGAAGATTTCAAGGAAAAAATAAGATTACATATTTCAATTATTTGGCTTCTCGTATATGAGGAAAACCTTTGTTTCTCAAAAACAGATTCAAATCTAAAGTGTAAGATGCAGGCATGTTTTAAGCAAGGTATACAGCCCAAATGAATAATTTCCATCAGTCCTGTGGGGGTCATCCAAGACATTTTTTGCACAGTCAGCTGGTTTAATTCAGTCCAGCTGTGCAAAAATAGCCAATACTGGCAGCAGAGAAAGCAGCAGCCCCAGGACAGGAAAGAAGTATCAGCAACAGAGAGGCAACAACAGGAGTTGAGGGATAAGGAATACACTGGAGAAAGGGAAGAAGACATAACTATTTCCCATTAGGACTGGCAAAGAACATTGCCTTCTCAATGCAGCTGAGACCATGGCAAAGCAAGAGTAAACAAAGAGCTTGGTGGGTGCAAATTAAAATGGATATGGTTTTTAAAACTTAGTACAATTTCTACTTTGACTTATTAGGACAATCATATTATCTAAGAGTATGTACTTAGCTGCCCAGTTTGGGGGACCAGGCTCCATATCCAGGAAAAGAATAAGACAGGCAGCTTCACAGGACAACTTTGGGAACAGAAGCTCACTGCAGGCGATTCAGCACCCTCTAGCAACACCCTCCCCCTCCACTTATCAATACTCAGCTCTAAATCAGGTGCCTTAAATTATGGGAATGCTACCTTGAGAGATAAAGGATCTAAGACAACTGTCCTAGACTACCTGAAAACAATTATTACCTGACCTGAACTACTTTACTGGCCTCAAAACAAATAATACTAGATAAAAGTCAAAGTTGAAGGTTTTGTACATTTACCATCTGAAGCATTTCTCTATAAGGATGTACGTAATTTATGTAAACTTAAGACACAAAAAAAAGCCAAAAGTTAGGGTTGTTTGTCAAAAAATGGTACAGTTCTGTTTTGATTAAGGATGGTGCGAGACAGCCAAACACATATGTTGTAGGCAACCAATTTTCTTAGGATATGCAGATCCCCAAACTTAGCTCATTAAATGCAATGATTTTATAATATTTCCATTTAAAATCATCATCCTGTAAATCTCTTCACCCACAGAGATTCTACGTAGCTCCTTTTCCCTTCCTTCTTCCCTAATGGAGAACAGAAATCCAAAATCCAGGAGAGAGACTCTCTGTGTTCAAATATTTACTACAACAATATCTTGTGCTCCAACACAGCAACTGAAAACCATACTCTTCCATTTAAATATCTAATGTCACATACCTATTTTAGTATCAAGAAAATTATCAAAACTGGTTTTTGCTGAGATGACTACAGGAATCTCCTGATTGGTAAGCAAATTCACAGCTGTCACTGAAGTAAGTGAGTCTGAAAACAAATGTAATTATATAGTAAGTAAAATATAACAGAAGATATGCTAAGAACATCACTTAACATTACAATGCAGTTTATCTTAAACTTCCATGAATTTTAAATAGCTGTTTTCTTTAAAAAAGAAGGTGACAAACCTATTCACATTTCAAAAAAGCTCAGATGTATTAAAATGCTCAGTAAGTCAGATTGATAAATTTTCATGATTAGAAAACATACTTATAAGAAGCACCTGTATAGAAACAGAGTAAGATTTGGATTATAACAAAAAAATTGAGTCTTTGATCAAAATACAGGCTGCTGCAAAGTTGTATGAATTGGTTTTAATAAGCCCTGATTTATGTACTAGCTACAAAACAATGCTACAAAATCCCACCAAAAAGCAGATAAAACTGCAGAGGACCATATATCCTTACAATTTAATTTCTTACAGAAGAACTACAAAGCATGTGAAAGTCTGTTTTTAAAAGCCACCTAAGTAACCTATTGATTTCCAAATAGGATATTCATATTCATATTACAGATGAGGAAGCCAGTGTCCACAAGCAAGGGGAGATAGGAGAGGAGAGAATTAAGGGTGAGAATTAATAAACTGAAATTGATTTACAATGTGCAGATTGGGTGGCGCAGCAAGAAGAAAACCAAATCTGAATACTCCAAATTTTGAGGATTTGGACCCCACATCTCAATTTGGGCCTACTTCTAACTTTTTCAGTGCCTTTAAGTTGATGATGATTACAATCATTAAAATATGGGCTGCTAAGAGCTTCCTTTCACCTTTCTTCATAGCTAAGATGAGGCTATGAAGGCTTTACGTATTGCAATGCATAAAATCTGCTTGAAGTAAAGTAACAGCAATTTTGAGAACAGGGCTGTTATATCTCATCACGCTTCTTAACACAAATGATACATTTATTTATTTATGATTACTACTTTTCCAAATTTTAGGTGTCTGAGGTATTCATATTAAAAAGAAAATTTCCACATTCAAACCACCGCACACAGCTTTCCTCTGTTTAAAAAAAGTACAAAAGGGACAATTTCATTTTTTAAAAGCAACTAACCAAAAAGCGTCATGAGCAGGAAGCTGAGTGGGCAGGACACTGCTTTTAAAAATAACTTCTCTCTTCCACCCAGCAATAATTTTCATTTTATGCTGGAACCCAAAATAATAACTGCAGTTTATGAAGGTGCTCTTTCCTGTTCTCATTTGCTCACACCATTATCATCATAACCGAAAAGAGAGAATGGTAGAGGTACAAGTGTAAGACAATGTATGCAGGGTATTATAATGAGATAATGAACAACGTAATGGTCAAATCTTTATCTCAGGCACCTCCTGCTGTCAAAACCATTAGACTTACCCAACTCTAAATTAAAATACATTTTTCTAGGTGAAAAAAAAAATCGAATGTTTGACAACTGGTTGTTCCATCTATTTAAATAATAGTAGCCTGAAATACAGACATGTACTTTAAGACAAAAGGTTTTAGAACTTTCAGTTACTCTGCTATACAATAGCTTTTTTTCTCTCCTTGAAAACATAAAAACATACCCTCCTAATTATTTAAATGAGAACACAGTGAAGAAAGAGAATTATAAGACTATGCCCACTGAAAACGATTACATTTAATTAAATTAAAATTTCAGTGTTACTGACACATTTTTTAAAAGAAGTCTTGGTTAATGTGAAAATAGGGTCTATATAAGGCCATCCAAAATTTCTTTTTATTTAAATGCCATTGTTTGCCTTTCATATGTAAAATTCCAATTTCAGCTAATTTCAACTGAAGAATGTCTATAAGTATAGTCACATGTAGCAGGAGTATACAATAGCAGAGTTATGTGAAATTGTGCCTCTTTTTTGAGGACTTTTGGCTGTCATTATTTCAACTGAGAGTTTCTTAATTTAACTCAGCCAAAAGCTTTAAGCTTATTGTTAACAGACACACACAAAAGCTTTTGCAAGTATTTCCACTTAAAAACCAATATAAAAATATACCATTGCCCTTATTAAAAGCAAATTTTGCACTTCTGTGGTTTGGCTTAAAGCACAAGATCCAACAAAGGCACAGGCACATGCATGAATGTGTGTTTGTGCAGTTAGTGCTTTGATTTGGTTCAACTGCAAGAACTTCAAATTTGTTCTCCAAAATTCTCCACGCTTTTCTCACCTCTTATGACAAGGGCTTCAACACGGTCAGGCTCCACGTTTCTTTCTACTAGCAAGCAAACTTTTTTAAGGTAGAAATTAAGTACTTAAAAAAGCAGGTTCTGTACAACCAGCACAATTTCCCATAAGATGCTGTTGAAATCAGATGTTATACAAACAATGAAGACTCATCTTTACCAGTAAGGGGAAAAAAAAACTGAATACCAGCCTGAAGTAGAAACAAAAAATAGTATATTTACTCTTGTCATTTCCAAGTTTTCCAAACAACAAAAAAATACTAGACCATGGATGCTAAATACAGGCAGAATTGGTGGTTGGAGACTTCAGGAAAGCAGTTAACAACAATTAAACATTATCAGTTGACTGTGTAAGTCATGAACTGCCATAGGGATACTCTGAATTTACTCCACTAGAGTCTTGTATTAACAAAAGATCTGCACAGTAGAGTATAATTTTACTATCTATCAGTGATCCACTTTGCTCAGTGAATCTACTGACCTCTTCAGATTCCTTATGACAGGAAGAAATAATTGCTGGTGCAAGAATTAGTTCTGCTGTCTTCGTGCAAATGACAACTTACCATATAGACATGAGATTTTCCAATGGGCTGACACAGTCAAATTTGGACTATTCACTTCTTGTAGATGAGGAAACAAGAATCTGTTCCATTGCTTTTATATACTATGAAGTGCTACAACTATTATAAAAAGAAGAATTCCAGCACAGCTGCCCTTGCCACATGTGAAGCCAGGACAGGCTGATGTGACACTGTGTGACATGGCAAGAATCAGAGACCTGCTTGCTCTCAACAGGAACAGCTCCGGCTCAGCTTGGTGCACATTCTCTAAAGATCATTCTCTATGATTGTTGCTCTTCTACAACAAATTGCAGTATGAGAAAAATACCACCTTTCCCTGGGATGAGCTCCCTCTGAAAGACTTCCTTGAGACTGCTATTCCCATGCAGCAGCCTGTGAGTTGGTAAGATATATAAATGGGAAGCTCCATAAATGGCTTCAGGTGTATAGGTGTAAGCTGATAGCTTCTCTTCTGTTACTTTGCCATTAGCCTGAAAAATTGCAGAAAAAAAATGGAAGTGTGGTGGTTATAGATTTCCCTTCCTTTTCATACAGCTACATCACCCTACAGAAATACACAGATCCAAATACCAACACCAGACACATTCCCACTATTTAAATTTTTCAGAATAAAATCTTTACAAAACTTACTTTTAGGCCTTGAGAAAGTTGCTTTACACTCTTGCCTTAGTTTACCCAAATATATCTATAAAAATATAATTCTAATCCCATATGTAATTGCACCGTACTACTGAGATAGACTCAATCGCTGGCTAAGCCACCCAGAATCCTTCTATTCATTTTTAATATGCATGCCTTGGTTCCAAGAAACTAGAAGGAGATGTTGCCTCTGAAATCTAAAGAGAATTTAGGATTTTCTCAGCTACAATATGACTTGACACCATACTTCTCTGATGAAGTGAATGCTGCAAATTATGTACAGAAATAAAATAATAAAAGTGGCACAGCAAACAATTGGACATAAAATGTAACTAGTAAACATCAAAGACTTTTTAGAATTACCACCTGGAACTATCAACAAGGTTTATATCTTAGATCAACAAACTGTGGAGTATATGGGAATCTTGGAAGGACATTTTTCTGTAATAAGTATTGATATAAATTTTCATAAACTATTGATGAAAACAACTTTAACATAGAGTTATTTATACAAATACCACATCTTTTAGCAAGGTGCAAATCAGAGATATTTAAAAGGTTTAATTTGCCTCAATTTGAAGTTCCAAAAACTTCAGTACTTTAAAATAAGAAGTCACTTTTAGAATGCTAGACCAGAGTAAACGATCACAATACAGCTTTGAAGTGCAAGGGCTGAAATTTTATCAGGGTTTCTGAAAATCTCTTCTGCCACTACCATATTCATGGAGTTCATTTCTTGACAAAAAAGGGGAAATCTGAAGTCCTTCTGTAGATAATGATAATTCTTTTTAAGGTTTCCTTTTCCTTCCTCTCCTTTTCTTTCTAACTAGACTTCTCTGTAGCTCCATCACTACCTAATGGTGTGGTTTCCATTATTTTAGTTATGGTATACAGTAAATGAAACAATGGACAAATGTAAGCAAAGCAGCCTGGGTCTGACAGACAAGGTGCTGTGAAGAGAGAAGCAAAAACCCAACTAGACCCTAGCTGACATGTGCAGTGCTACTTGATAGTGCACTTGGCACAGATGTTCTGGCTTTTAGGGAAGCTTATTAGCTGGCATGTATTTTGGCATAAATATACACAGCCAATTTACATCCACTTGAACACACAGACCCTTTCCTAAGGAGGATAGCAGGGAGTATCTCTTCAACCCTCAAGTAGTGTTCTTCAGGAATCTGTGCTGGTCTGTGCATGAATATAATAATAATAATAATCTTCTTTAGGAGGCTTCAAGCTTTTAAGATCTGAAAATCCATTCCCATCACACATTTCAGGGGTTGCAGTTAGCCCAACCAAGAGAGCAGCAATTGAAATTTCTGACTTACCTTTAGCAAGAAGTCAAGAGAGCACCCAACGCAGTCACCTATCCAATTTGCTTGCATTTCTTTAATACCATACCACTCAGGGAGATCAGATAAAGCATCAAACATGGCCTTAAGCAATAGAAAAAAGAATTAGGAATTCAGCTTTTGTAAGCATACAAATTAATACTATGGGTTTAATTATAATTAACAGCAAAATGGCAAGGTGCTGGTAAAAACACTGGAAGAGGTAGTTTTATACTGCTGCTACCTCAAATTAATCTCTCTGAGAATAGAACTAACACAGTACAAGCCAGAGGTATGTCACTGCCAACAGAGACCCTGTTGTTATTAAAAGTGGCTTTTCTTTTGAATGGACTAGACCTTAAGATACCGGAACAAAAAACTTAGATGAAAACAAATACAGAAAATATTCCCAGTGGTTGTAACTTCTGGGAAGTGTAAGTGACCTACTGAGCTGAACAAGACTTAACAGATAACAAGACTTAACAGATGTACTTGCAGACATGAAGCCAACATTTGGATTAGTTGTTTTAGACAATAGCCTAGTGATGGCAGTCAGACAACAGGTACTAAAATGCCCTAAAATTTTCAAGCTCTGACTTATAATAGCCTGATACTGTCTAGCTATCTATTTTTTCATATTTTGTATTGATATTTTACCAAGCACAACCGGCTGCAAAATTGATTGGGATCTTGAGGTTGTATCATCTTGCAAAAACAACACTTATCATAATAACAAAGGCTTATATTAAAAAAAAACTATAATAATTATAATAATATAATTCTTGTAAGCAACCAGCAATGAAGCTGGGTCTAGATGGGTAAAAGCTCTAGAGCAAGTCTTATGAGGAGTGGCTGATGCACCTGGGGATGTTTAGGCTGGAGAAATGGAGGCTCAGGGAGGACCTTATCACTCTCCACAACTGCCCGAAAGGAGGCTGTAGTGAAGTGGAGGTCAGAATCTTCTCTCAGATAACAAATGATGGGACCAGAGGAAATGATCTCGAGTTGCACCAGGGGAGGATACTAGAAAAAATTCCACCATGGAAAGGGTTGCCAAACATTGGAACAGGCTGTCCAGGGAATTTCTTCAGTCATCATCTCTGGAGGTATTTAGAAGACCCACAGACGTGGTGCTTAGGGACAGGGTTTACTGATGGACTTGGCAGTGCTGGCTTAATGGTTGGACTTGAGGATCTGAAAGTTTTTTCCAACCTAAATGGTTCTATACTACACAGCAATGAAGAAATTAAGTGCTGCCTCCTTTACTAGCCATAATGTCCAACAGCCAACTTGTAACTTCTATGTATATTTGCATCCAACAAAAGATAAATCTATATATTTTTGTGCTTTCTGATGTGTGGAAGCACAAAAGTCTATTCCAAGTCAACTAGTATTTGTCTAAAAAGTTTGAACAGCATGATTTCAATAAATGGCATCTATAACAATGTAAAGGAGAAGACAGACAGATAATCTCATTTTTCACTTCATTAACACTTCGCATCTTTGTTATGAACACTGTGACTGTCCAAAATCTTTACTTTGGCAGAAGTACAGCCAAAGGCATGAGTCACTTGGACAGATGGTGAATATACTGAACAATTACAGTTAAAATCTAAGAATAAGGCAACACATTGAATAATTTCTCCTTCAGCTGTGACTCCCAACATCAAATGTGCAAGCTCTTTATTATCACAGTAATTACTAACAACTTGCAAGGATGGACAGTAGGTACTATGCGCTGCTCAAACTAAACAGTAGGTAGGTGGATAATTAGTGAATGCACACTTAATTCTTCACCAAGAATGTGTTTCAAGTTCTGTTTTAATGACATTCTCAAATAATTTCAAAGTGAGATGCATAAAAGTTACTGTAAGAATTACTTTTTTAGTTACTGCTCTGTTGTATATCTGTCATTCGAAATACAACAAAAGTCATGCCCTTTGTAAACCATAACATTACACCGCCACTTGGCATTTTTATTGCTTTCTACAACTTGAAGAATCAAACCAATTTATTGATGATTTATAAATAAAAGAATGCTAAGCTTTTGGAGAGGTTTTTATTACACTATATCTTTAATCAGTTTTAACTCATAATTGCAAGCATGCTATATCACAGAGAATTCAAAGCTTGGAGTATTCTCATTAATTGCACTGTTCCAGAGACAACTAAGCCTTATCTGCCATGATCAATCTATGTACTTATATAACTATGAAAGAATAATAAACAATTGGAGATATACATAGTATATCTCTACACTATGTATGTATATCTCTATACATACACACAATACCTAGATACATTCTTTGTAGGAACCCTTATGCATTTTAGAAAGGATGAAATTGTGTCAGTACACACAGAACTGGCTGTTCACATTAGATATCTATTCTAATCTACATCACATTTTGCTGGAAGAAGCAGCTAACTGTGCATGTATTCTACTGAAACTGTACAGTCTGTAACTGCTTGCCAGCAAAGCTTCCTAGATGTTTTTTCACTGCAGTATTCCTACACCAAGATTGTCAGCGTGATAATGACTTTATTCTAATTCATTGGCCTTATTAGAAGCTACAGGCTACAGTTTGACTTAACCCAGGTCTTCTCTTGATTATGCAATTACTTCATGCAACTAAATACAGGAAGAGCCAACTTTACTTCTTGTGAATAACTAAGCTTACTCTGCATGATGATGAAGCCTAGAAGGGTTTGCAAACATAAACCCTTTATAACTTAATTTACACATAAACAGTTTAGTGTGATATGAAAACAAAAAACCCAAGCAAACAAAAAAAACGTCAAAAATGTTCGAAATGGAATTATGATTCTCAGTTCTTTGTACTCAACATACTCCTTAGCTTTCTTGTCTAGGCTACAAACAGCAGGTGAAGCAGAAAATGAACATGCAAACCACAAACAATTTACCTGGTCTTACAAAGGCAAATACTATAGAGTATGCACACTGGTAACATGTTAGTACGTGTTTCTGAATGGTAAATTAACCTAGGATACTCACTAGCAGGAAAGTAGAGAAACATCAATTTTTACACAGATGAATGCACTTGTACATTCAAAAGTCATCCGTGCAAACTAGGACCTTTTAAAAGATAGCTTAAGGAAAACCCTTTAAAAAAGCTTTTCATTTTCAAATCCAATTGCACTATACCCTACAAAATACATGCCCACAAATATATGCTAAAACTATTATTATTACAAAAATATTACATGTTGACTATTTGGGTATACAAAACTCTTGACCAATGCTAGCATAGAAATTCCTGAATATTTTAAGTTAGTATTTGGGAAGCTACATATTAACTCCACTGAAGTTTGCTTCCATGCTCTTTTTTAAAAATCAGTGCCATGTTCAGTAGAACATGATTTTCTGAATTCTGATAATGATTTTCTGAATCATTAGAGTAGTCCCATGAATTTTGCTTCAATTTTTATTTTGCAATTTGCTAACCCTGGCAGTACTCAAGACCAGGTTAGATGGGGCCTTGAGCAACCTGGTCTACTGGGAGGTGTCTCCGCCCATGGCAAAGGGGATTGGGATTAGATGATCTTTAAGGTTCATTCCAACACCTTAACATTCAATGATTCTGTAATTACTGATAATTTCCATTAAAAAAAATCTGATCCTTAAAAATGTGTATATGACTTCTAGTTACTTCTGCCACAAATTTGTTAACTAGATTTGTTAACAGAGAAGACAATCAGCAAGAAGATTCCCAGCATACAGGTAAATAAACAAAAGTAAAACCATGTTCAAATCAGCAGCAGAGATAAAACAACAGCAGCATTTCAATCCAGTAAGCAGAGAGCGATAAGATTACCAAATCAACTCAATTTTCAAATTTCTGATGATAACTTAATAGTGAGAAATTTGGAAACATTAGGTAGCAGAGTCTTTCTACTTTCATTTTTCACTACTCAGGAAGAGACAAGAAAACTACAAATGCAAACATCTAATTACAGGAGAAATTACTCCCATCTTAATTAAACACAAGTCAAGGAATAGCATGAATACATTTTGGCAGTCTTTCAGATCTAAAGATAGACAGACTCAGGAAAAGCTAAAGAAATCAAACTTGTGTTCAGGGATGAGAATGATTTAAAGGCTCTTACACTTGAAGAAGTTAGAGACTGAAGATAAACCAATGTTTCACAGAGTACTTCTTTACCCTTTCAGAACATGCAGAAAATTCTGGCACAGCCAGAAGATGAAAGTCAACTATATCAGATGATCAGAGAGTAACTAAATCAAGATGAGTTTGCTGAAAATTCATCAAAGATGATGACCAAGCCTGAAACTAGAAGTAACACATTGCATGTGAAAAACTGGTCTCACATTTCTAGCTGTTTAGTCTGCTGAGGATTAGGACAGAAACAGAACATCAGTTAAGCAAATTTCAGGCAAAAAAGATCCAGAAAATCCAAGACCATAAGTGTTTCACAATTTCCCAAGAGCATCTCAACTCCAAAAGTCCCCCTGCTTGTGGTTCAAAGAAAGATTCTGCTGAGCCCCTAAAAAATTCAGTCTCTGACTTCATGAACTAAGATTTTTAGTAGATCAATACCTGCTACTAATTTCATACTTAGTGAGAGTAATTTAACTCCTCTATGATAGTAAATGAAACAAAGTGAAAAATCTAAATATAAGCTATATAGTCAAATGTATACTCTTTTTTAATGAAGACACTTCAATTAAGTTTGACAGATCTGCAAGGTAACAACAAGATCAGAATAAAAAATTCAGCAAAAGGTTGCATTCCAGAAGAATTCAATTAATTAGCAAAATAAAATCGCATTCTACTAAATCACAATAAAATTTAAAAGCTTTGCTTCTGAGGAAGAGTCAAATAAATATCCAAGCTCTGTTTGGATTAAAATGAAATTCTTCACTTTATTTGATCAAACTCCCAAAAGAGCAACCAAACATAAACTAAAGATTACACAAAATCATTTAATACAACTTAATATATTAACATATATTATAGTACAAGAAATTAAAGCTAGGCTGCCCACTGTTTTATTTTGCACTCTATTGCACTGTTCCAACTGTGATTATATGGTACAGCTTCTGCTGGCATTTAATATCTTCTTGTTTTACTATTTCTTCATCTCCTTTAGTAGTTTCTGTCTGTACTATTGTAGGTCACTCTTAACTTTTATTTCCCATGTGTGAAGAATACTGAAAACATACATTAAAGAGGAGCAATAACACAGATACTGTGTATATTTAAAATGCTTTCTCATAAATGTCTGAACTGTCAGCAGTTTTCCCATTTCCTTACCTACAGTTTATGGTCAACAAACACCTCTGGTGTGATTACACAGAACTGAGGCAAATAAATGATTCCTTAAAAGCAAAAAGTAAATCCAGAATTATTCTCCAGATTTGCTCTTCAGAGCTGTTCCTTGCTTAAATTTCCAAAGAGAAGATACTCCCTTTTGGAAATAATGAAGTATATATTTGTGATGAGTAACTAATTTCATAAATAAAAAAGCTCTTTAAAACATTTGTTATAATTTTTAATAGTATTGAGTATTTACTGTTTTGATTAACCTTATACCAACAGAAATTTAAATGTACATTGCTGCACCATCAAATGAGATGCTGTGTTTAAACTAAGGTGAAAAGACCAGCCTGGTCTGGATATCCACAAACAATTTTCTGTCTTGCCAAACTGACAAAACAGGTGCCATTTCTTATTAATGAAGTGCTAAGCAAGCTGAGGGAGCACTGCTCTTGGTCCCTGTCCAGGAGACAGCTCTCAGCCTGGCTCAGGAAGAAGAGTTTCAAAGCAAGGTTTATCAGGCCTGTTCTGCTGGGAGAAGACAACTATGAGCCAGACTCCAAGGGTGGGAATAAAAAAAAATCACACATAAAGAATGAAAAAGAGCCAGCCTTTCAGTTCTCCTCAGTGATGAGGCATTACCTCCTGCTATGAAATCCCAAGTGCTACCAAGACTCTTAACATCCTGAAATGCAGTACTTCAGTTGCATTACATTTCACTACCATTCTGCTTAAGAACTCAGAAATAAAATACAAAATAAAAAAATCAAGCAAAACACAATTACATTGAATAGTTCCAAATCTATTCAGATGAGACAAAAGGACTGTCAGATGCAGTGCAAAGCCAGAGAAAAGCTGGAGAAGAACTGTAATTAATTTTCTGTTTTCCCTCCACAGAGTCAGCACCATGCCCAACATCTATGTTCCTGAAACCCACAGAAAATGAGAAGGGTTTATCTCTAAATGTCTTTACAAAAAAACTTAACTAAGAAAGAGTGCGACTTGTCTGTATGGCAACTGTAAATTGCAACAGCAGAATTTTGTTGGTTATGTTCCCCGGTATTTGAATTAAACAGACTGCCCTACTGCTGTGCAGAAAAGGGAGATGATTTAAGGCAAAACTTGAAGTTTTAAAGTTGTTTCTATTTTATTTTATTTTATTCAAGAAAAGATTATTTTCCAGCTATTTGAATGATTTTTTTGTACAGTAAGATATTAAGAAGAATTGTGTAAAATTCATTTAGGAAGAACAGGGTCTATAAAAAGACTAACCTTGCCAATTCTGTTTTGAGGACTCAGTTGACCATGCATAAAAACCTCCATAAAAGCAATTTACAGGTACACAGAGAAAATACTAACATTTACAGATAGATTTTTCCAATGAATCTGCCTACCAATTCAGCAGGGTAACCATAGCAACTAAGTGTTTTAGCTTAAACATCTTAAATGCACAGACAACAATTTGAATAATAATGCCATCAGTTAAAGCATTATACTTTTATCAAAGAAATGCGTCAAAAGAAAAATGACAATTAAAATGTTCTCTAAAGTTCCACAAAAGCTGCTAGACCATTTCACATGTACTTTACAGTTTAAAAAATGGGTCACGATTACCTTATTACTTTACATAAGCAAAATGCTTTCTGCTAAGCATTAAAAGCACGGTCAATATTTTTGCCCTTCGAACAAAACTCATTACTGACGGTAAACTGCCATGTGAGCCAACACTGCTTTGTCTGCAATTTTTATTGCAAGAAAACAATATGAACTGGTGAAGTAACTACAAAAGAAAATCAAATCAAGTCCACAGGAGATGATTCCTCTGGACACAACAGAAATCTGAAAAACAGTGTGTGTAGGAATGAAACACTGACTCCTGTAACACCCAGCTTCAGAGATCACTACTAATCATCTAAATCCTGGCTGCCTTTTGACCAGTAATGTAGGCACAGCAGATGAAGATTAGTCTGATTAGTTTTTATTTCTACTAAGGTTGTGAGATACAAGAGAAAACATAAAATGATAAATGGGCAGAAGAGAGGAACACAGATGACTAGAACAGATCATCAGTACACACTATAAACAAGCTGAAAATTACAACAAAACAATTTGTGGATGCTGCAAGTAGAAAATAGGTTGTATCCATACATATTGAGACATTATTGCTAGCTGATAATTTGCATGAAGAATTAAGGGATAGAAGACGAATTAAACGTAATTTAAATGGAACTTTTTCTATGAAACAAGGTTATGGAAAGACTTACCTTTTCCTCTAAGCCATACAGGAATGGAGTGAGTTAACAGAAATAAAGCTTTTTTTTTTCAAAATACTTTCCCACTACGTCAATTTATAGAAAATTCAGGTATAACTTTGGGAAGGAATAGGAAACAGATTTGCAGAGAGCTATTTTTCAGAAAAAGGGCAAGGAAGGTGGTACTTCTGACATTTGATCGTGAATTTCTGTAATCTTTTCAGAAGAAATATTAGTCACCACTGAAGACACAAGAAAAAGGTGACTAGAATCAAATGGCTTTCCCCATGATACACCAAAACCAGCCTGACTGTACAAAGATGAGTGAGATACTCATAGAATTCTAACCCTCTGAAAGCAGCCGAAGTCAGAAAAAAATAAGTCTTCCCCAAAAGGTGCAAGGATTAAGTTACTCTCAGATAGTCTATTAGTGCCTTCCAATTTTTTAATTTCAAAATAAGGAGTGGAACTTCAGTGGATAACAGAAATCTAGTCATACAGCTCACTGAAAGCCTGATCCACTTAGCTCTCTACCTTTTTCCAAACCTAGGAAAAAATCTTGCACAAAGAAGGATTAAATCTTCTCTGTGCCTGTGAACTTGTCCAAGCTGTGAGGAAATAAAGGGCCATGTGTATTCGGATACAAATTCCGGCAATACAGCTAGACCTAAACACTGCTCTATACTGCAGACAACGTAGATCTTCAGATCTCAAAGACTGTGACCATGGTAACCTTACATCATCTTGTCTTAACCTTCTGGACACATTTCAAAAGGACTGAATTGGACAAAAGATCTTCAACAGGCAATTGACTCAGAAATGGGGAATAAAGGACTCAGGACCAGACAAGTTCTAGAAGGGCAAATTTCTATTTCTATTAGTGTCCAATGCAAAACAAGTTGACCATGGATTTGAAATCCCCAGGCCCATTACAGACTTTTATAATGTCTCAGATTTTCCTTTTACAGGAGTCTGGCATATGAATTATCAAACAACTGACAAAAAAGGGAAGTGATATCCATGAAGAACCAAACTGCAATTTATCATTAGAGGCACAAATATCTGAAGTCTCTGAACTGCAAAAGATTTCAGGAAAACAAAGCTGTACTGAAGTGTTTCTGGTCTGTTACGTAAGTCAGGAAAATCTCTTCATGGAAATAAGTGTGTTCAAAATCAGGAGACATGAAATAATCCTCCCTGCCGAAGTGAAGGTATCATCACCACCAATGTTATCATCCTGAAATCATATTAGCAATTAAAGATCTTTAGCTTCTTAAAGTTAAAGAGATGTCTTTAGCCTCCACACCTATTAGAATTAGCTCCATGAAATCTGGAACCTTCACTCCAAGAGGAAAGGCTCTGTAAATGATAAAGGTAAATGAAGGTTTCCCTCTCAATAAAGCCCATTCTCCTGGAAAGAGCTTTTGAAAAGAGGTGGGGAAGAAGGCTTGAGGAATAGGCTAGGAAGAGTGATTGCTGTAACCAGGGTGTTCAACAATGCAGGACAATATGGATTCAGATGAACTGTCAACAGCCTGAATCCAAAGAAAAAGGGGACAAAAGAAACAGACTTAGGAGGAAGGATTCATGGCTCTTACCACTCCTGGAGAAGTACTGGCATGACTACCATAACGAAAGAAGAAATGTGTGCAAGGATGTTTTGAGGATAATTAGTCAAATTATTCAGAAAGAGAAGCCAAAGTTGTAGCATTTCAGATCTGTAATTTGGCTCCTGTCAAAATGCTAATGTGAAGCTTCCTGATTATGTCACTGTGCGCACAGATTTTCTAAGAGACTGAAATACTTGGCCACTATCAACTCAGATCCAGTCTCCCTCCAGTGGACTGTCTTCAGTTGTGGCTTGCAGTTCATGGGCCACTCAGAGTTGTATGGCCAAAACAGTCTTCTTCAGAAAGTAAACCACAACATGCTATGTTATCTAGTCTCTTGCAACTTGAAAGAAAAAAAAATTAACAAAAAAGAGACTTAATTTGTCTTAATCTTCCAAGCATGAAATCCATCTACTATCAGATACTGAACTTCATAAACCAGAGCCTGGTAATCTGCTATTCTTATTTCAAGGTCTGGGGGCGGGGGGGGGGGAAGTTATTTTTCCCCCTCTAAAACCAAATGTTTAAAAGCCTTGCCAAAAGAAGCAGAGTGAGACTGTTTAAAAAGAACCACAGCAACAAAAATAGGAGAGAGTGAAGGGTGAGTAAAAAGGAAAATCCAAGCCACCTGCTGATTCTTGGTAGCATCTGTCACTGCACAAGAAGTGGGAGAACATGAAGGTAATGCTTGCCAAAGCACTTCAGCTGGAAGCAGTATGGCATCATTCATTGATCTGATTGAATCAGCCAACACAGACCCTATGGAATATCAATCACAAACACAACAAAATTTTGGGAAACCTTCACAGAAATCTGTAAAGTACTCAACTGTCCTTTGCAGCAATGCTTTAAGGTTTTGTAGGAGTTGATACAAATGTTCTTTCCAAAATAAAAAGCAGAAGCAGCTCTTATTCATGTCAATAATATGTTCAAGAACAAAAGGTCACTTGCACATTTGTCTTTCATGTAGGTAGGGAATATGGCAGTGTCCTGAGGTGACATCTTTGGGGGAAGATGAGGGGGTGTTGTGGAGGCAAAAGCTCCTTCTTATCGTAAAATAAGCCTGCTTACTGGGGAATGACCTGATGGAGACGTGATCTGCCCAAGAGATTGTGCTTTTCCTGTAACAGCATTTCTCAGGTAAGACACTGAATACAAAAGATAAATCTTTCCTAGCAGAGGGTGGATATTGAGCAAGAAGTAATAATCCCATAAACCAAGGGTGTTTTCAAGGTTACTGAAAAGCTCCTCAGTCATGTCGTTTGGTCTCGATGACTAAAAATTTATGGCTGATTCACTCCTTTTAAAGGGATATTAGTAATTGGGTACCAGCATGGATACAGACCAGAAATACCAGCCATTGCTTCCTACAACCTGTATAGAGACAATAGACAAAAGACATATCAGTAAAGACAGAAACTCTAATGGAGCTCCAGCCTCAAATGGAGGGAAACAGTGAGTTGGGGCAGGACCTAAAATATCACAAAGGTCATAAGGAAATCTGGTGACAAAGGAACTGGGGGAAAAAAAAAAAGCTCAGAACATTGTGTTTATTTTGTGATGGTGCAGACATGCTCCATTTTTCCTTCAGCTATTGCAAATGTTCCCTCCTTACTGCCAGAACAGGCAGCACAATCAAAAAACACGTATCTCAAGTACCTCTCTGTGTATGAAGAATTAAAGCATCAGGCAGGATGTCTAAAGCTTTTCTCTTTGTTATGAATAAACCTAGAGAGGTACACAGACTTCTTCTCCCTGGATGATAGTGGAAATTTGGTTTCTTGAATCTGAGACTTGGGAAAAGGATCAAAGATGAATTTTTAATATTTTCTTGGGAGCAACTTTCTCAATATGTACTTGGAAGTCTCAATACACAGAACACTCAGAGGGAATAAAAACTTCACCTAGACATGACAAGAAGCTGATCCTTTCATCTCAGAGAGCATAAAGCCAAAACTTTTGTTCTGAATTCCTAAGTGTGGAAACTACATTGTCCCACAACAATCAAAACTGGAGCGCATAAGAAAAAAGGATATTTAAATAACTTGAAAACATTTTTAAAATAACAGATAAACAAACAGAGTAGAGTATGAAGTGGAGTAGAAGGTCCAGATGAATCTTCAATAAAAAGCAGTTAAACATAAAGAACTATGGTACAGACACAACTGGAACTGAGTGCTAGGTGACAGGCTGTATTCACTGCTTATAAAATGCCCACAAGTCGGCAAACAAGTTTTGCACAGCTCTACACTCAAAATAGGCAGAAAAGCACTTGATGGTGAATACAGGATGCTAATGTGCAAATGCAGAATTCATTCATTCACCTCTAATTTAGGCCTTTTGATTTCTTCAAAACTTAATCTCACACCAGTTACCTACAATTCTTAAAGAGGTAACAGAAGGATTTCAGAGGCAGTCATTTTAATATACACACATACACAGTGATACATCACACATTATTATTATGCAATTATATATTATTCAAACATGTATCTATAAAAGACCACATTCAGCTTAATATTTCTGGACAAAAAGTCTTCTCTTTGAAGTGCTACCATAATTTCCAAAAACTGTATTCTCATACCTTTGCATAAGCAGTTGTCTTGATAAACCACTGTTTGAGGTATTTCTGCTCCACTTTTGCTCCTGAACGCCATGAGCAACCATTGTCATCCACCTGTTCATTAGCTAGAACAGTCTGATCCACTGGATCCCAGTTAACCAAGGCCTTAAAAAAAGGTTGCAGGGAAGAAAAAATACTTTCAGCGGCTAGCTAAAATCCAGAGTTTTACTTTACAGATGCCAAATGAATTATCCAGAAGCATACCTTGAAAGTTTATCTGAGTTTCCTATATTTTTAAAACATCCATTTGAATCAGCAACATGGACTCAGCTGGAAAAGTTTTGAACATTCATCTTCTCAGAACTCAAAAGACCCAAAAATGCAATTGGCAAGGCTTGTCTAGACTGATCGTGCTAGCAGGATAGGCTGACACTTGACTGCTTGGCTGTAATATATAAGTAAGTATTCCAATTGACTATACTGCAAATAACATAGTCTGATGCTTAGAAGTTATTCACTACTAATCCAAAAGTGTTGAGTCAGACTGAGGGGGATGAGTAAACAAAGATGTCCAACTCAAGAGGAAGAATCACAAGGAAGTATTACAGTGGTCAACTACATTTTTAGTGAAAGAGTTGATGTTATCTGTATGTAACTCCTGTCAACTGCGTGAATTACTTTTGGAATCCTCTTTCGTTATCCATACAAATGCATTAAGTGAAAATCTGTAAAGTAAAATTAATATTGGTGTTCAACTCCACAAACCTTGTGTTTTGAGCTTTTGAGTCAACTGAAATACCAGATAAAACATGCTGGGAAAGGAGCAAAAATCAAACTCACCCTCCCCCAGTGCTGAACAATTTAACTGGTCACTTATCAAAAAGCATCTAAGATCACAAAAGAATCCTATCCAAAAGTGGCATTAAATGCTATACATTGACTTGAAAAAATGAACAGAAAGAAAAAATATATAATCAGAGCAATAGAGTAATCTATTATATTGAATGTTATTTAGTACTTAAGCTAAATCAGTCTGACTGAAAAACAGTAGCTACAGTTCCATAGAGATCTAATATATTAAACATTTTTTTTAAATTTCAAATGACTTCTTTGCGTATGGGGAGGACTTGTATCTCAATCAAAAATTAGTAACTGCACTTACATTGTATTTTGTATTTTATCTATCACTGATCACCTTCTGACCAGTTTCCAAACAGCTAATATTGCTTCATTTAAAATATGCTACATATTTTTACAAATAGTAAATACCACAACCAGTTTACAAATCTTATAATCAGGACAGCTAAAAGAAAAATGCAGGAATCCTCTTGCTTAGAAACACTGCTCACAACTGTGTGAGCATGAAGTATGGTTACACTGATTTATAAAAAATCTATTATCATTAAATGAGTGAATGTTATCCATTGATAAATTGAAACGTTCCTTCAAATGAAGCTTCTGTGAATTCAGACTTGAATTTAAGCTTTTTACTTTTTGCCTACCTTTTAGGTGTTACCAACCAATAATACCACACCAGATTTTATAAAAGGCTTATAAAAATTCACTGGGAAATTAAAAGAAATCAATATATTCCACTATTACAAACCTATTTTCCAGAATTCCAGAAAATACAGCTTCTTCAGTAATAAGACATTATGAATGTGGCTCTAAAGTGATGATCTTTTTATTTATAAAGGTCTGAAAAAATGCCACACAAAGTTAAAGTTACACCTAAAGAGAGACAAATCAGACAATATTGAGAAGGAATAAAATTCCAGTTGCATAAAGAAGTATTAGCATAAGCTTGTATTAAACTGGCTGTGAGCCAAAGTTGAGAAAAAATACCGTTTCTATTTTGACGATATTATACCAAATTTATGGTGAAAATTTTGGAAGGTAACTGAAATGATTATGTAATTATTTAGCATAACAAATCTTCCTGGTTACAACTCATGAGGCTACATCTAAATAAATCCTGAAAAACATAAAGCAAACGTGCATTTAAGAAATTGTTAGCGGAAAGGTCTTTGAATTTTTAAAGTTACATTTCTTCTATCTCACACAGACTTTTGACAATATCTAGAACCTGGCTAATAAATGAAATCTTTAGCTCCTGCTTGTACCTCACAAAGGCAACTTCTTGACAATGACAGCCTCTGAAACTATGACCCCAGGAAGCTGCTAAAAGTCATCTACACAAAGAAAGCACAGTGCAGGAGCGTTCAGAGCACACCAATTATCTCGCTCTCCTCTCTATGCCAATGTAGACCATCTGCTTTTAAGACAGGATTCATCTTGTCTAACTTCAGGTCTCCAAAGTGTAAGTATCCATCTCCAGGCTTGCTGTCTCTGGGTCCACTATGGATTACAGGTATCTGATCAAAGTAACAGAGTCAGGGCAGGTATTAACCTCAGTGAGACACTCACATCTGGCCAGGTCAATAACTTCTACAGTATATTGACTAGATAAGTACTGCAGGAAAAAGGGAGGATTTTGCTACAATGAATAAAGGTGCCCTCTATGGATGCTGCAGCACTCAGACAGACATTGTTAATCCTCCATAATTGCAGCTCCTGGACATACTGAGCCTGTGTCTCCCTGCCAGGGTAATTTCTGGTCAGACACGCACACTCCTGGAACAGAGCATTAACTAGGCTAACACTCTACCTGCCTTATTCTTATTGTCACAGTAAGGCTATGAATTACCTCTTGTACCCAAAATGAAACTGTGATACAGGAGACTTCAAGCTGTGCTTAATACCTATTGCGGACACACTGACAACATGAGACAAATACATGCTTTAGGTATGTATGACTGTTCGAAGAGACCCAGGGTTATGGGCTCTCTCTGCAATCTGTTTCCTGCCAAAAAGCAACTGGCTCATATCCACCAGAGATTACATCCCCTACAGATTGACAGATGCTGATTTAAGTCCTCAAACTGATCCTTGACTGGAAAGCAGATAGAAGTTGAAAGTAGATTCAGTCACTAGTATCCAAACACCTCTAAAATCCTACAGTACTTGGAGTTTGAATGCAAAATTTATTTTGTGTATCATCCCTGCTTTAAATGAAGCAGCAAGCTTGTACTTTTCAGATTCACCTGGGTTTACTTGTCAAACAAACAAATTCACAGACAAAAATAGGTTTGTTATAACAAAGCTAGGGGGTTAAATTTTTTTATTACAAGAAAAAAATAATCACGAGGAAAAAAAAAACTAAACCCCAATCCAGCATGCTAGTATATATCAAACATTGAGAGGTTTTGCTGGTTGTCATTTAAGATCTCTGAATACAAATGCAAATAGGAGAAATAGCTCAGTAACACCCTGCCATCCTAAATGCTACCTTTCACAATCAATCTCTTTTTCCAGGTTCAGAGAATAATTGGAGGACGTCCTTAATTATATCCTATGGGGCTTCCTGGTTTCTACAGAATACAAATGAAATATCAAAGCATATTTAAGAAATCTTGGTTTCCATTTTAAGTTAGAAACGTTCACTAAATTGCCGCTTTGTTAAAGTGCAGCTGTTCAGGTATTTTGGAACTGCATTGCCTAGGCTACACAGAGAGTTCTCTGGACTGCTCATTCAACATCTTTGTTTCATCTTCTGTTTAAGAAATAACTGAAACCTTCACTTTTCAGATAGCCTTGATGTATAGTAAAATACATGTTATTTACAAAATATAATAATTTCTTAATGTAGTGGTAACTGATGAACAGCTGTGATAGTTTTATGACACCTAATACTTCTTTAATATTTTGAAGATCACAAATAGGGTTCAGGAATAGGATGGTTATGCACCTAATCTCCAATTATCCTATCCAAAACCATAAGTTCTGAGACAGTATTACCGTAATGTTATACAGGTAAATAATCTCACTGATGAAGAGACTCCTAATGGCCACCATGTCATGTATTTCCAGGAGGGACAATAAAAGCTAGAAAATTCAATATTAAAGCCAGGAAATAAAAAACTAAAAGCTATATTCTGATCCTGCACTTCAGTGCAAATCTTGACAATAAACACTTCTGACTTGACTTGCTACAATGGCCATGCATGTAGGTTAGTTAGTTAGTTATAAACTGTTACATAGAAAATTCTGTTATATATAAAATTAATTCTATTTTAGAGCGATTTAAAACTAACAGAGCACAATCACTTTACGACTGTGAATGGACAATCCAGAAATGTGCCACTGACATGAGTGATCTAAATTAGTGTAGCAGCAAAATATTGAAGGTCAAAGTTTGTACCTACCTCTTTTTGATACACTATCCCAGCTTCAAAAAGCTTAAGAAAGAGATATTGTGTCCATTTGTAGTACTCTGGTAAACAAGTGGTTACCTCCTGTAGAAATGAAATAAAATAAAAATTTCTGAAACTATTCTTAGTATTTTCCTACACGTAGTTTTTTAACTTAAAGAATTAACCCAGGAGTGTATAATATATTCAACAGAGTAAACATTTATGCATGTATTAATGTACAAACCCATTTATTTGCATATTGCTTACAACGAGTGAATATTCACCTGTACACAAAACCAGAGAACATGGGCTTTGTGTGGGTTTAATGCAGAAGGAAAGGTTTCCCTGTTAACATGGGATATAAAACTCTGTAAGATTAAAGCTGATAGATGTAAGAACAGAAGATGAATGGAAGTGATCACAGCTGCCTGATCAAGGAAACGGCAAAACCAGAAAAGAAAGTAGACTTCTCTCAAAGAACCCTCCTAGCCAGGCTGCCTTTTCCACTGTTGCTCAGCAATGAGAAGCAGGAGCAGAGGCTGTCGATGCTCAGAGGCAGCAGGGAGCTGGCTGATGTGAAGCAGGCAGAGCGAGGAGCTTACAGCTGAAACTGTGGGTGCAGGAGGACAGCGGAACAGCGCTGAGGAACCCAGGCTGTTGGCAGACAGGATGGAATATGGAGTAAGATTCTGAACTTCAAGATGAATGACTCGGTAACGGGAGCTCACATTCAAAGGTCAAATAAGCAACTGTTCCAAAAGGCAAGGGAGCTCAAGTTAGGAGGATGCTCTAGGTTAAAGCATGGAAAAAATGAGTCATAAAAGTCACAAATGAGGAGGATGGTTATGAAGGAAATAAAGACAGATAAAAATAAAAGACAACATAAGCAGGAGGAATGGGAGTTAAGAGAACAGCAAGCAAGAACATAATGGATAGCTTTTTTAAAACTCTAAAACATTTCCTAAGTTTTTAGTGAATTCTGATAATTAAAAAACAAGCTGCTTACAAACTGCTTACGAAGCTCCATATCTAAAATGTTTGTTCTTAAAAAAACCTAACTTAAAATACACATCTTAATATGCAACAACTACTAACGGATTCCATCATTACAGACTCCCTGCTTTCTCAACACAAACGCAGGTTTCACAGGTGCAATGGAAACCCACATACCGGCTTGAAGTGGAAGATGGCTTCTACACAGAACTTCAAATTAATATGAACATCTCTTGATTTTAAAGTTACTGATAAAAAGTAAGCCACTGATAAAATTTATTCCATTTGGAGTAGTTACCAAGCATCAGAAATAGCTCTAAATGTGAAATGTCTTTCACGTGGGCTAACCCATCATCCTAGCTTCCCACTACACACAACTCCTGCAGTATCATCTGCTACTCAAATGACATCTGAAATGCTCTAGCAGAAAATTTTTATTATTTTTCTACAACTTTATATTCTAGTTGCTTTGAACTTTATATTCCAGTGCTGAAACATTGCTTTTAACAATTAACATGACCTTTGAATAAATGTGTCTCAAAAGTGTGTATAAGAGGCTTTCAAGATCAAAAAGAGACATTTAATGGCAAATTTTCAGCTCAGCATGTGAAGACCTAGTAATGAAAAACAGTTGCTTGATTAAAACGCTTTGCTCTGCGCTGAAAAAACCCCACTTGATAAAAATCTGATTTCCATCTCTTCAACTAAGCGCATTTAATAGATTTTCCCCCTCCCTGCTTCTTCACACAGTGACAACAGTTCTTGTGCCAGTGTGATGCCACTACAGGCAACAGAGTTTCATCACTGGAGTATGAGACACACAAAAGAAGAGACACAATCCCTTTCAGTACAATATAAGATTATGTGAGCAGTAGGCAAATAGTTAGGGCAAAAAAAGTGAGCTGCCAAATAAAAATAGAAAAGTGAATGGAGATTGGTCTTTTTGGCCCTGAAAGGCAGATGTGTGTCAACTGAAACAAAAATATTACATTTCCCAATCTAAAAAAGCATGTTACAAGCCACACAAGCTTGAGCTACAAGACACAAGCTAACTCTGGCAAACGGAATCCCACGTACATGCTCTCTCACAAGGAGTAAATAGACACTTCTTTGAAAGAAATGCAGCAGACTGTATCACTGAAAAAAAAATCTGTTGCATGGTCACTGAGATGCAAAAAGATCACTCAAGCTCAGAATTTAACTTTATAACCATGAAGGTTTGGAGTAACATTTCAAGTTAATGAAGAAAGAGAAATTACATCACTACCAAGTGAAATGAGCTACTGAAGACAAGCCAGCAACTCTTGCCAATCTTGAAATGTGTTTTGGTGGTTTTTTCCCCTATCATTTAGCACAGTAAGATTTGCAGTAAGATAAATAATTTTCTGTGTATTCTGGTTACTGACCTTGATTAAATGAATGACATCTGGTAAAAAGTTTCCATTCAGCTGCCATCATGCTTAAATTAAGGTAAATGTTAACATCTCTATTTATACTCTATAAGCATGACAAAGATCCACAGAACATTAATAGAACTATCTTAACTCAGAAATACACAAAAGAGTTTATAAAAGGGTTTGAAAAATAGCATGCTGGAGCCATTCCACCTTGCCAAAAACTGTACATTTCTGCTTCTCATTTGCGATCTGAGCACGGGTGTAACAGCATACATATAGAACCCCATAGCATAAAGCAGTACAGTGAATATATGTGACAGGATATTACCATATTTCCCACAAAAATAAAATACCTACTAAAAATCGGAACTCTTCTAAAAATATGTAAGATGATGCTCAGCTGTCCACTGCATGTGCTCTTCAGTGCTCTGTGAGAGACTTAATCATCATCTCAGCATTTCAGAAAGTAATATAAAATCGGAGGGAAAGCATCTCCCTCTTCTCCCCATCCATTTTGCCTTTTACTTTTGTCAGCTTTAAACAGATACTCTCACCAAAATGCATCTTTGCCATTGGTTACTGTTACTGTTCCCTATTCCTACAAGAATGATATTCATTAAAAGGATTCATTACAACAATTAAAATAAATCACCTATACAGGTGGTTTGCTTTTAAAAGAGCAGATACTGGCAATGCATAGGAAAGACCCTCTATCCTTACCAAAAACTACCTTGCTTAATCAATTTATTGCAGCACAGTACTTTATTCCTAACAAATACCAGAGCAGAGGGGTTGGTAACTTGTTTATTTTTGCAAATAAATTCTGAGTTACAGATTAAATGGCAGTATTACAATCTGGATTTGATATCGTTGCAACTTGGGAAGCAATGGGTCCATGTAAAGGTCAAAAAAGTAATTCACTATAAAAAATCTGATTCAAAGAGTCCCTTTCAACTACCAAAAATAAGGGTAACCAATAGGAAAGAATCCTGCATAAAAAACTACAAAAAAAACAACTCAATCTGGATGAAAGATTTTGGTGTTTAATAAAAGAAAACCTAATTTTCAAATGACTTGTTTTAATATTCATTATTTGTTCTAAACCTGCTCCTTTCTTACAATTTTCTGTTATGAATCTCTGACCTTATAACTCATTTTTGCTTGTATTTTTAAGAAGAAGGTTCAAACTTCAAGATACTTCCATGGCTATTTTTTAAAAAATAAAAGTAATATTTATGGGCTGCATGAAAAGATTTATTTTTTTCTAAGATCCACCAGGCTTTATGAATAACATATAACTAGACTAGAGATAAGCAATTTCCTAGTTTATTAATAATAAATTTATTTTTAGCACAGTCTTATGCTGTCCTGAAGACAGGCATGTTGCACCTCTTTAAAGGGAGATAAGAAGAAAAAGTCTGGATGGATTTTTTTCAAAATCCATTTGGGAAGATAAAACACTCTTTAATCAATTATCTGCCTATTTTGGTTTTCAAGGGCATGCACCACCTCATCTAGAAGTATAATTATTTGATTTTCAGAGGTTTAGAGTTACAACCTAGATTTCTAAATTAATTTGAATATTTGTATTTCAAAGGCCCTTAGTTTTATGCTTTATTAGCTACAAATAGAAATGTCATACAGTGCCTACATTTTGGAGCATGAATATCTTTTCTGGAAAAAAAAGTAGCCTTGTACCAACAGTTTCTTTTTTTTTTTTTAAATTCAATTATAAGTAGGGTCACTGATTATCAATGGTACATTGATAAGAAGAAAATTGCATAGGTAATAATCTATCTCCTGTTGGTTTTATACATGCTCAGGCAGTACACACAAATGATAACTTCAGAATTAAATGGAAAATTATCTGCACAAAGAAAATCTACCAAATGTTTAATTTTTTTAATGTACAGAGCAGACGGGGAACATTAGTCTCACGCAAAAAGTATGTCATTCGGAATGCAGAAATTGAAATTACTAAAAAACCTTCACAGAATGAGCTACTTTATAGTAGAAAGTTACAGATTGATAATAGTGTTGAACTGATGGCTTACTGGGAACATGCATTTGGTCTGATGACACCCCTGAACAAAATAAAGAAAAAGGTTATATGCTCTTCATCTTTTGTTGCTGATGATACGAATCATTGAAAATGATATTGCTTAATTCCCCTGAAAATCATGTTTAAAACAAGTGACAGGCAGTTTGCTATCTGGGGTGGTATTTTCAAAAAATCTGATCATCAGAATGCCCAGATTATAGTTATTTTAAAACCAAAACATAATGTTGGGGATTTTTAAATTTTCCATGTGTCTTTAATGTCTCTTAGAGACATTTCTTCCATGCTCAAACTTCAGCTTTTCAACCTTACATCTGAGAAACATAAATGTTCAGAATATAAATGTTCTTTCATTTACTGATTTAAAAAAAAATCTCTCCCCAGAATCACACCATTTTCAAAGTGATTTACAAATATAATACTTCAAACTTGAGGCACTTAAAATACCTCCATGTTTCAGGTAAAAAAATCAGATAATCATTAGTATTTAAAACTACTCAAAGGCAAAGTACTTACAGAATTATTTTATTCATTTAATTTCATTTTTCATTTGCTTAGATTTTCTGCTTAGGAGAGCAATTTTCAAGTGTCTTTGTAGCTTGACTGAAATAATCTAATTAGCTTTTAATAATGTCTTATTTATGATATCTTACTAGGTAAGTAAATTCACTGACAGCTACAAGACAGAAATACTTGCACATTTTGATTTGTAGGAGAGAGAACAATGAAAAAAACCCCACAGAAAAAAAAAACCTAGAAAACTCAAGTATTGCAGGTGCACTGGGATTTGTTCATAATAATTTTATCAAGCAATGAGATTTAACTAGTCTTCATATTCCTGGACACAAACTTCTTGACCACCAGACGTGACTTCAGAAGCAGGCAGACTCTTTAGGACAGCTGTATGCACTAGGTACTCAAAATAGATTTTTTTCTTTTTTCCACTTCTCTTTTCCCTTTCCATATGTAAAAAGTAAAGTTTATGTAAGCTTCCTTCCCATCATCTGAGCATATATCCTAAGCTGGCCACAGAGGACAGAGATAGTTAACATAAAAGGTTCATACTTTAAAAAGGCAATTCACCACAGACCAAAATAAGGATCTATTGGGGAATGGGTTCCCTCCAGCATTATTTGGTAAGTACTATGCAGTAGCACAACAAAGGGGCAGATTTAAGACACACCAATGAAATTAAATTAAAAACGGGCCCCTGTTTTGTGTAATGGTCTTGGTTAATTAGACCAACCCATATAAAATTGGTTTTTCTTGGATTATTCATAGGAGTCACTAATACTAGTGGGTTTTTTGCAGTGTCACAGTATTTTGTAAGCCACTGATTTAGAGCCATACCAGTATAGAATACTATAAAAAAAGACTTCTTTCCTCAAATAGCTCACTTTTAAGATAAGCACTTGCACAGCACAGTGCTTTTCTGTGCAAAGACACTTGAGTTAGCCCAGGAGCAGTACAGCTGAGGCAGTAAGATGCTCTGCCCAGCCTAATGAACCCTGCAGAGAAGCAGGCTTCATCAGCCTATAAAACACCCTGCCACAGCTTAGCCCTTCCATTTCCACAGGTGCTTCTTTCATGGCCAGCTAAAATACCTGTGCATTTGGAGGTCACATAATATTATGGGCATCATTCATTTTTTGCAATTAATAAACATATGTGTTTCTATGGCTACCATTCTGGTTACCCTTACTCCAATTAGTATGGCAGACTTTCCAGGCAAAACAAAACTTATAAGCTAAGGAGTGAAAACGCTAAAATGTGTTGTTGTTTCAAGGAACATTTTTCAGCTGTTTTAAAATCTTTTCAAAAACACCAACTATGTGTCCCTAGAGCATTCTAAAACATTTCAATTACACCGCAGTACAAATGGAGTTAGTAACAGAGTATCAAAGCTCTTTCCACAAGTATTCAGAGACTCCTGGAAGTTCATTAACCAAAACACAGTTTACTAGTAAAGTGAAGGTAACTCTCAAAGAATAGGCACAGAGATGACATATTATTTTTCCCTGTACTTATACCTCTTGCCATGGTTTTCAATACTGCCAGTTTTCCATCTGCTCTTCAGGACGGAAGGACAAACAGAAGTTTATACAAAAGACATTAATTTTCTCAATTTTCTTGAAACGCAACCTGCAGCACTGAACTCTTGCGTGTTTGTGCACGTGTGTGCTCCTTAACACAGCCTACACACAGGATTCCACTGTTTTCAAGTATTGCTGCACCACACATACAGACAACCTCTGAGATACCAACAGCTTTAGACATTAAATGTCAAGAATGTGTGCAGTGAAGCTTCCACAACAAATCTTTTATTTTCAGAGCAACTTTTTTGGCTACCAAGAAAACTTAAATCTTATTTAAAAGGCTTATACTGAAAAATCCTTCCATATATGAGACATGACAAAATGATTTTTTAGATGCAAGACGTACAAATAAACAACTTCACCTTCATGATTAAAGAAAACAGATGGCATTTCTCAGACCATCAGAAAACTAATGCTTTTCCTTTTCAGATCTACAATACTGCTATAAAAATCCAAGGTTAGTATCTCCACCACTCTATTCAAAATCACATTAAGGTGATAAGCAACAGCTATTGCTGAGAATATAAAGGTAGTGACTGACTCTGATTCACTGGTAAATGCAATAACCTCACAATCGCTTCAAACGCTAATTTCTTTTTTATCTGGAAAAAGACATTAGCTTATGTCTGATCGTGTTTGGCAAGTTTTTTAAGTTGAACACCGGATTCTCAAGCATTAGTGTTTTAAATAAAATTTCTGGTTTCCAAAATGATCCTGATATGAACACCTATGAAAATGCAGGCTTGTACTTCGAGAACTGGAATAACATAACTGAGCCACCATTTCAATTTACTATCTTTAAACCCTTGACATATGCATTTAAAACAGCACTCCTCAAAAACCACATACCTTAGCAAAAAGGCATTGCTGTTTCATAAATATCTGTTTATTGCCTTATTTCTAATACAGAAAATTGATACTTCAAAGAGATGAAAAAGCAAATACAAAATTGAAATTACTTTAAAGATTCTGCTACATACTGATATTATCAGATATCAGCATGTCAAAAATGAGAGAAATCTGATAAAAAACTCAATTTTACAGTTTAACAACTTAAACTGATCACTGCCAAAGGCAGCTGTATTGTCATAAATAAAATGGCGAAATCTCGTGGGTCTCAATGCTCCATCACACAATAAAATAAAGTAGTATCCATTTAAAAAAGGAAATCTTACCCTTTCCCATGTAAAAGACAGACCTAGTGCATCAAACTGTTTCCTCATGTGTTGAATATTACTGCAAAATAACGATAATAAATTAAAAATTATTAGCTTAACATGTGAGCATATCAAAAATCTGGTGCTTATAGAGTTCTGAAAAATCAAAAGCACTAGTTAGCCTCTAAACACTATGATCTCACTAGTAGTAAAACTCAGGAATGTCAGAATACTCAAATAATAATTTTAAAAGCCCCTGATGTATTCTGGTCCAATTTCCATGGCTATGTCTATGAGGCAATACATTTTTTTCTCTAGATTTGAATGCAACTTAGAAGTAAATACGGCACTGCAGTTTGAAGGAAGCACTGCTCAAGCCCCACTTCTTACTATTTGTAATTATCTTTACTGCAGTTGAGTCAAAGGGCCCTTTTAAATCTCAATGCACTAGGGGACACTTCCACTAGCAGCTTAATCCTGCTCTATTCTGGCAAGGCTAACCTGGCTGTATTTTGCTGTGGCTCTGCGGATTGTGTGGCTGTAGAATAACCTGAATCAGCTTACCCACTCAGCTGAAGATAAGCCCTATAAAAATTCTCCAAAAAAACCCCAGCAGTTTTCTTTCTTCTCTCTGATCAAACCAAAACTGTGGCCCACAAACCAGCTGAGCCAGTGCAAAGGAGGTGGTGGGAGCATGTATCCTGGGAGATGACAAGGAACTACAAAACTTCTGGTGGCAGCATCGCCGCAGATAAACACTAATCAACTATGACACTGTCAGGCTAGATGCTGTCCTGAATGGATTGTGTTACAAATGTAAAGTAAGATACATCAGGATATACAGTGAAGCTTTAGTTTGAAAATGTACTAAATACACTTTACCAAAATACCCACAATTACACAGTATTAATTAATGACCTAGTGGGAATTCATTCACATACTGTAAAATGGATTAAAATTTCTTAGGGACTTCTACCTTTCTACTAAAAGACACTGTGTCAGATAAAGTAGTATCTATCCTCCTGGAGTGGCTAAGTTGACAGTCATGAAACCAAGCATTTAATTCTGATCCAGAAAAAACTTGCAGTGCTGAATAACTGAGTACTGCAAGTATTTAATATTATAATATTTTAGTTGGAAAAGTATCAAGAATCTTAAGATGGGACCAGAAGCATGAACAAAACCCAAAGAAACAGCATTATCAAAGAAGGAAATGGATCAAGGTCTATAAAGATACCACAGATAGATTACTGTATCCAGAGTACAACAAACAACTTCACTTAGGAAGATAGGTTTCCAAGTAATTTTCAGAAACTATTTACTTATATAACTTTTTACTCATTTTAAAGAATATTAGGAGAACACAACACCTCATTCTGTAGTCTAAAGCCAAAAATGTTCACAGAAATCAGCAGCAATAATGGCTGCTTAGCACTTTGCAAGATCCAGTCTCAAAAAAACCCAACTATCTCCTTCCTCTCTCACATGGTACAAATGGTTAGTAAATCTAACCACGTAACTCATAATTTTCTACTGTGTATTCTATACTAAGGTTTACCTCCACATAATGAAATTCTGATTTATTTATACCCACTGGTTTGGGTTTTTGGGAAATGCTTCTCTTTGATAATCTAGCATTTTACAATTTAAAAGTCATTGAGATTAAAACCTTGAAAATCATTCAAATATATTTATCTTTCAAAACAGAGTCATCTGCACAGTCCCATAAAATGCTGTCAAATAACCTTGGTCTCAGATAACCCCGTTCTTTCCTGTACCATCTTTCTTCTATGCTAGTTTTGCTGTGTTTTGTTGATTTATGGGGGCCACAGTACAGGTATTCACAGTGAAAATGCCATATTTCAATTCATTTCACCTTTGTGTCCAGCTTGCAGGGTGAAGGCCATGTTCAACTGCAGCATTTTCTGCTGGTAAACCAAATGCATCCCATCCCATTGGATTTATCACCTGTCAGCAAAAAGAAAAACCACAATGTTATGCAACTTTCTGGAATGGCGTCAGCAACACAGAGAGGCGTCCAAATAATGAACGGTGCTTGGCATTCCAGCATTTGCTTTGTCTGAACTGAACTTCTTCCGAACCTGCCAACTCTGGCCAGCTTTGCTTTAAAAGATGACTATGAAATGCACTTGTTACTTACAATGAGATGTTAGAGGGAGTTTAAAGTATTATGCAATAAACTCTCATGACCATTTCAGTATCAGGTCGACAATGACAAAAACCAATTCTTTTTAAGTTTGTGTGGTAGTAAAAGTCAGCAGCTGATGCTACCACTGGACAGAACCAAATGTTCATTCTAAAACAGAAGACATTAAGTAAAAATAATTGAACCAACAGTTTCATAACTGTAACTGATGTGTAGCCTACTATATTTTTACTTTGTGTTGAAAAACAAAATGAAAGAAAAATACCCTACGATAACTTTAAATTCACCAGATAAAATTAAGAAGACGAGGAAAAACAGTTTTAGTCAAATTTTACTGAAATATCTTTTGCCAATATAGACTACAGACTGACAAATTGTTAGTTCATGACCAAAAATAAATAACAGTGGGAAAAAAAGTTTACTACAAAATATTGAAATAGAGATGTATTCTTCCTGTTAACATGCACATTATTTAGAAAAATAATCTAGCAATACGGTAAGTATTCAAAAAACCTCTTTTATAACCAAGGAAAGAAAGGCCAGTACTTAAGATGCTGTCATTAAACACATATAGATTGGATACCTGATAAAGCAAATTTTATTTCTTAACCTACAAATGTGCTATAAATTCAATAATAATGATTAAAATTACACAAGATTAACAACAGCAAAACATGACTAACATTTTACAAGTTGTAAGAAATCAAAATTTTTACCCCTTAAAATACGTATTTATATAAAGAACATGTTTCTTAGTGGCATGTAAGCAAACAAGCCATAAAAGAGCAAGCCCAGCCATATTAATCTCATAATATATCTCCATGTGGAAAATCTGCTCATTTTGGAAGCATAAGAGCTACTTTTGTCACTGCTTTGAATTATTTTTATTCTTTGCCACCAGTTTCCAATCTTCTGACTTAATGTAATATTTCATAAAAAATATTTTATAGATGCATTTATAAAGATGCCCTAGGCACCAACACAGTGTAAAAGCAACAAGATTTAATAGATGTGACTCTTCAGCATTCTCATTTTCAGTACTGATCTAAAAGTAAACCTGCTCTCTATCATTACTCTACTGGTGCAGCAACAAAACCAAAGGTATTAACCTGTGATCATCCGTGATCCAAGCCAGCCCAATAAGGGCCCAGGCACAGCACATTTTTGATGTCTAAATCTAACAGAAATTGGAATGCTATTCCATGTTACACACTTTCCCTAACTATCAGACAAACTATTGTTCCTCACACCATAGTATCAGAAATTATGAGTCTTAACTGCCTCCTTCCTCACATATAGAGGGGGGAGTTTATATGGAAAATGTCAGTTGGAGCCTGACAACCACTTCTCAACAGCCCACTGAAGCACACCTCTGCCCAGCCCTTCCCCTCCCTGACCATCCACCCACCAGTCAAAACTATTGGTATTAAAAAAAAAAAAAATCAAAGGACAGTTATGCTTTACATAAGCTATAAATGTCAACAGAATTTTCTATGGACACCTTGAAATAGTAATTTATGCAGCTCAGTTCTTTTTGACTGCTGGTATTGCTGACAACCTATCTCTGGACAGATGTGATGAAAACAACCAGGTAGTTTTTTTTCCATGTATAATACATATTTTCTCTATTTAAATACCCTGGACTAATGCCCTGCCTTTGCATTCTTACAAATGCCTTCTCTTACTATAAGTTGATGCACATTAAGTGAGATTAGAAAAAAATCACTCTTGGTTAATTTTTCTAAAATTCGGCTTCTGATGATCTTCTGGATACAGACAGCCAAACACAAGGCACAATCTCATTTCTCATGCTCTTCAGCAAAAGGATGTGGGAAAAACAACTTCACAACCAGCTACAGACTCCCCAAAAAGGCTGATGGATGCTCCAGACAGTTCATGTGCAGACGTTTTATCACTGTACCATCAGCACTGGAAGAAGCAATCTGTGCACACAGATCTTCCAAATTCTAGCATTTATCAAAAATATCATATTCACTCTTCACATTGAAAAGTTCAATTTAACGACCAATAGCATTCCTCAAGTTAAAGGTCTGAAGAAGTATGCTAATTCAAGTTTCAATCAGAAAACTGAATTTAAAGAGACATTAAAAATATCCTCAAATTAGCCTCCAGGATAGATCTATTTATGTAGTTGCTATAGAGATGAATGTAACATGCACAGTGGTTTAGAAAATGATTTCAAGTTTATTGTCTCTTTTACTTCTCTACCATTAATGGATTTGAAAGATTGGTGAAATGCATTTGTCTAAACAACAGGTCAGCTCCTCCTGGCTGTAATCTGCAGCAAAATTGCCACAGTCTTCACGCAGCATTTGACATTACATCTTAAATCTAGTTATTCAACACAAAAATCTGAAGAGAAATGGAAGAGGAGAGGAAAATATGCAACTAACGTCAAAAGTTGGCACAAAGGAAAAAGGAACAGTTTGACTGTTCAAAACAAATTAAAAATAGGAAGAAAAAAATTGAAAGCAGTTTTGAAGACCAAAGGGTTATTCCTTGTAGCTCTTTGATGGGTTGGTCACTGGCTCTAACTAGCAGAAAGCATGGCTGCTGTCTCTAGCAGCACAGATGAGCAGAAGAAAAACAAGTCATCCACTTTCTTGAATGCTGACTTGATTGCCTTCAATAGCAACCTCTAAACATTATGCAACTGAGAGATCCATTTTGCTCACCGCAGTGACCATTCTTCCAAACACCACTTCTCTAGGTAGACAATATTTTCTCTAAGCCTCAAGGAGAAAGAAAATCAAATGATGACTGTATCTTGTTAAACAGGAGGCTGCATAAGCCTAAGGGTGCCTAACCAGGTAAAAGAAGGGAGGCTGTAGTTTCAGCCATTTTACAATGGCAGAAGGCAGTGCTATCACCAAAGCAGCTGTGTGTTTATCCTCACAATGAAGTGGACAGGTGAACTCCTCGTGCTGAAAGCTCCCAGGTTAGTCTTGAACACACATGGCATAACTTCAGATCCACAGAAGTTCACATGATCAGGCAGGATCAACTATGAAAGACTGGCATTTTCTACCACTTAACACGTTTTGCAGGGGAGTATAAAACATTACAAGGAAGTGATTAAATAGTTTGTGGGGAACAAAGTGCTCAGTACCTACCACACTGAATGGTCTTTTGGGGAACAAATTATTAAAACCGAAAACAGTTGTACCTTGAAACATTTTAGATCCCAAAGACTCTGGCTTGAAGCATTTTTAAGAATCATTTCACAGCATGGTCAAACATCTGTTGTTAGTGATGGCTAGAGCTCTTCGTGTTACTGTGGGACCAAGGGGAGGAAGACACAGAAACTCCATTCATTCAATGCTGAGATCTCAGCTCTTCCTCTCAGAGCATTTTCATCTACCCACTGCTGTAACAATCAGCTCCTCACACTGACATCAGTAGGTGAGATCAGTGTACTATATAACACAGAGCTGACAATGATCTCATAACACTCAGTTTTAAGCCTCCATCAAAATAACCAGGACTGGTGATTCAGTGAATTTTCCTCAGTCTTTGTAAGGACATAAAGAACATGTTTGGTCTCCTGATGTGCTCAGTATATCTCAGAACTATGACCAGGGAGCTGACATACTGTTCTTACACTCAGATCAATGCATTCTAGATTTTAAGAAAGACAGCAGAAAGCGTCAGAAGGGTCTGCAAATAAATATATTTAATTCAGAGAATGTGTAATAAAAGAAGATGACCAGAAGTGAAAATTAAGAGGCTTGCTGACAAATTAGTGGTTTGAATTGATACAGCAAGGTCTACATTCCTATCCCTACTTATAGCCCCATGACACACTTGACGTGAACCAACCAAAAAAGGCTGACAAAACAGGCAATCCATGATTACAAGTTCCAGCTACCAGTTCCAGAAAACACCCCTAGCTTCTAGATCCACCCCTTGTGGATCTCACAATTGTGCAATCACAGACACATGAGACAGTGAGGACTTGCAGTTAGAGAGGGGGAAAGGAAAGGATGGCTGCTCCTTCCATTGGCTGCCTACAGTGGCCTGAACTTGTTGAAAATCTGATGTAAACTGATGTAAACAGCACATTTTAAATGCAAGACCTCCACTTGAGTGAAGCCTAGATTCTCTCTTAACCGTTACAGGTAATAGACACCATTACACAACAGGTAAAAATTACCATCAAATAAATAAACAAACAAATAGAAAAAATCAACTCCCCCAGGCAGATAAGGCGTGCCTGGAAATAGATTAAAATAAGGAATTTTTGACCAGTTTGTACGTTCTAAAAAGGACTATTTCAATGCTTCTCTGCAACACAGTGCTGCATACGAGAGAAGGCACTTTTTAAAATAAACAAACCATACAGATTTCTATCAAAACATAAAATGCCCATTTATTTTTATTCTTACAAAACATAAAATACGAGAAATTACTCAACATCCATAGGGAACCACATACATTTTGAGAACAAAGTTATCTTTTGCCTCCTTAATCTCTCACATTCTTGTCTAACATAATTATATTTAAAATTATATCTCATTTTCTCTTTTGCTTTCAAAACGAAACAGAGTGAGCTCATTAACACCTTCAGTACAGGCTATGGGAAAACTGAAATTAAATAAGATTCAATTCACACACAATACTTGTAATATTTGCTACTTGATTTATACTACATGAAATAACCTGACAAAAGGACACAACAGCCTCACACAAAAAAAGGTGGAGATAACAGCTAGTGATGATCAGAAAACGGATCTGTATTGAAATAGTTCATCCTACTGATGATTAATTATAGAGTTTTAATTAAATTTGCCTGTCTGGCTTCAATACCATTCACTTTTGCAATTTCAAGAGTATTAAGATTCACTGCTGAAATGGAAAACAATTAATGAAAATACACCCAATTTAAAAGAAGGTATGTTATGGATAAAAAGAAAATGCTCTTTAAGTCATTTAGGGGTATCACAGCAACATCACTGACTATATTCCAATTCCATCCATTCCAGTTTAAGTATAAATTAAGAAATAATTAGTATAGTGTGATTCTAGCATGTAGGAATTTCCACCCTGATTTGATTACAGAAAGGACTGTTCTAAGTTCTGTACAACTCTCACATGTGACTGCCTTGCTTTGGTACCAGTTTCATTAACAAGATATCACAAGAACTATTGAACTGAATCACTCTGTTTTCTGATCTCCAAGGGAATTATTCTCAGTCCTCTTGAGAGGCACAAATTATCCACTTTGGAATTTATCAAAGACATGTCAGTGACAGCATGATAAAGTAATGGTAAATACTTTTTCCCAGAGCAACAGCACACTGGAAATCTGCCATAGTGAAAATCACCATGAATATCTCTATCATTTCTACACAGGACTCTCAAATAATAAATAGGAAATCTCTTCACCTCTTACAAAACTCCTACATTCACAACATGCATGTAAATTCACAGAGTAAACACAACCAGAAGCTACACATCATAGTTCTGGATTGATTTATTGATAGCTACAAATTTCTAATTTAAAATACATAAATTACTTTTTCATAGCATTTTAAAATAAATATGTTTGTAATAAGATGTAGAACTCTCCATATACAAAAACTGTGCAATGAAATGCAACTGTTTTAATTGCACTTCAAGAAACATGTCACCCTTAACACATTCTGGAAAGACCAGCTCAGTGCAGTCATGCTAAGTAATCTATATGGCTTACATTTCCCATGCAGAGATTTCAAACTTCATCTTCAGTAATCAAAATGTAAACAAGTTATCTTAAAACTGATGTACTCTACAAGTCATTTATCCAGCAACCCAGTCCAAGTGCATGACAGCTTGTTTCCCATGCACTGCCTACAGGTCCTTGAGGAGTGAGTGCTGGAGCAAGGCAACACTTCACAATCCCTTCATCTACAGTTTTATATTGAAGCAGTATTTCTTTCAGAAACAAGGTGGGGGAAAGAGCAATAGATGCTTATTTTCACACTTAAAGTGCTGGTGCAGTACAGGTTTCTGGGAAATATCTGTAGAGTTCAGGGTGGATTACCTCTCTAGAATATTTTAATTGAAACAAAATCAGACCTTATGGAGCTGAAAAAAATGGAATACTAATGCTACATTTAAAAAAAAAAAACAAACAAAACCACAATAGAATCCAAATTATTAAAAACTTTCCCAGTTAAAATTTAAAAATACCTCCAATATGAAGAAATTACACAACTGCATTCCAAAGAAGGTCTGAAGGACCTCTAATCCCTTTGTAAATGTATTCTAGCCTATCATCACTAAAATATTACACAACATAGGCCAATTCTTGCCTGTTCAGATTAAATCAATATGTTACTAATTTAGTATTTTTCATCAAGGCATTCTTTATGAAAAATACCTCCACCTTATTCAACATAAATTGCTCTCTTACTCAATCATATATTCTTGTCAACTACATACACACCATAGATGTTTCCCCTCACTGTTTATTAAATAACAAATATACATCGTAGTCTGAAGCTTTCCCTGGAAACTGTAAATCTGAATGGTTTTATCTGTAATTTTCATGGTAATAGCCCATCATTCCTCATTGCCTTACACTTTTTTTTTTTAATTTGAAAATGATGGATGCAAAGTTTAAACAACATTGCCGCTCAAAAATCTTACCCTAACCTTGCATTGAATTCCTGAAGCAGATTCACTTCTACTCAGATTTTTGATTGGAGAAAAATTAGCAGTCCCTGGGCTTTCAAATATGCAATATTAAAGCCAAACTTTGAGAAAGAAATAGAAAATCAATGGAATGACTTCAAAATTATGCATACTAACAGTTTTGTTTCTAAAGCAATCTTTCTTTTTATATACTGAAGAATTCCAATAATTCCTTGAATACAGCGTCAAATTAATTTTTCTAGGGAATATATCAAGTTTTATGATATAAATGTATCTTAGCCTACAATCATCACAATATCTTAGACATCATCATAGATGATGTTTGACGGAGTGCACAACCATGAAAAAGGGCAGGGAGAATTTTAGAGGCTGATGAATTAATTGCAAAGAAAAAAATCAATTATACAGACTCTAATTCTAAGTGATGGAGAAATTAGCATGGGTAATAAAGGAAAAGTTGTTCAAGGTAAATGTAAGTTCCAGCAAGTTAATGCACATCAATAACACAATGTCTCTTAATCTGACATACTCAGAAAATCATCTGAGAGATTTTTAATCGCAAATGAAAGTTAAATTCTTTGGCTGCCCACCTTTAGTCAAAAATAGATGTTCAAACTGGTTAACATAACAGAAGATACAAGTATTTTTAGAAATCCAGCATGTTCTACAGGCACTTCTTCAAAGTAATTTTTACATGAAATATAAAAATATGCTGAAATGCAAGATGTAAAAACTTGAAAAGTCTGGAAAACTTTTTATAGAAAAAAATAGGCAAATATGGAAATAAAAACTTGTTTGCATGGCGGCTCTTGCATTTCATTGGAATTATATTAGTTTTTTCCAAATGTTTCTATTAAAGGTGCTTACTTACCTTGTATTCAAAAATTTACAACTAGAGCATGCTACTGGATGTAGATAATTACTTTCACAAGTACAAGAAGAAGCAAGTTTTCATCTTTCTGAACAGCAGTTTACTGGCTACCTTCTCTGCTATTGATAAGAGATGGCTACATCCTGAAATGCCATTTCAACATCGGTCTTAACATCGAGCAAGAATCAAGCATCCCTTCAAATGCCTCGTTAGCTCAATTTTTTTAGTGGGATCCAAGTCTGGTCATTCAGAGGAGTCAGGAAATGTAAGTGTTATAACAGACACTGGGGTTTTTCTTATTTAAAGTCTAAGGCAGTTATTTCTTTTTCCTGCAATTTTGAAAGCCTAAGAATGGGTATCTGTAAAGCAGCAGCAAGTATTCAGTGCATGGTATGTTCATCACTGGCATAAAACACATAGTATTTGGAAAGGCAGCACACTGAATAATGCAGTGACAATACCTATCAGAGTCCCACCGATGGTGATAAATCCAGGAAATGCTACACTTCCACAGCACTTGTAGCAAGGGAATTGCACTTAGTACCACAACCAGCAACTAACAATTCTTTCTCAATTTCACCTTCTTTGTACTCTTCTGAGGTTGATACCTATATTCTTGAGCTGCTCCTTCTCTCTTGTACTTTAGAGAGACTCCTTCCTGTCATCCTAGATCCTTGCCTAAGCTATTTCTCTCATTTTGTTCCCTTCTCTTTCCATATTCCTCCTTTCTACTGTTTTCCCAGATTCTTCACATTTTCCCTCTACCAAATGTCTTTCCTCTGTAATACGGCTGTCACTCAGGCCACAGTTCTCCCACACCTTCCTTACATCCTTCAAATTTTACCTTGCCAGCCTTTACTGCAGAATGCCAGCCAGGATCCCACTACAGATTGCAGGGACAGGGCTCTCATCTACCCTTTCAACCTAATTGGGAGACAGAAGAGAGTGAGGGAGAAATTACGGCAGGCATGGGGGAGACTGGGAAACAGAGAAATGTGGAAGGGAAAATGGGATTTCTCCTTGCAGGTGTAGCAAGGAAGCTAGGCTTGGTCTACCTTGTAGGCCTGCATCTTCAGAAGACATTTAATACATATGAGCAAGGCTGAAATGGGCAAGCCAAGGGGTCAGATGCTACAGAACAGAAAGTTTCAGCTACACACACGTGACGTAACATGTGGTATGATCCTGTTTGTCTACTTGCAGCAGTCACAAAAAAAAGCTTTCTCTCCCAGCTGGCACAGAGGCTGTCTCTCTGTGTCTGACAAACAACATGAACTGGTTCTCATGAGCAGAAGAGGTGAAAGCAGTTGATTTTGGTGGTATCTATTTTCTCTTGCCAGGTACATCTTTTCCTCCCCTTTGGACCCACCCAGATGGCGGGAGGGTTGTCAAGTCTCCTCTCACAGAAACTGTGTGGCCCACAGGTTTCAGCAACACCGTGCCACACATCAGTAGATTCAGGCACCTCATACAGCATCAGCTGTTATCATCTGAGGTAGCTTCTAACCCTCTCTTACTGACAGTGAGTTCTGAACACCACTGGCTTTAATAAAACTCTCAAATTTCAATATTCAAAGCTTCATGGGTCATTATCTACACACCTGTAGCACATATTCCACTTTCATGGATTTTAGAAAATACTAATTTCCTGATCAATTATGATATTAAAATATAAGAAAACCCCACCCAGTCCTACCACTGATCTATTCTTACCTGCATCCCTCTCATTTTCTGGAACCGAGCTACTGCATCACTGATGGTGTAGACACGAACATGGCCCATGTGAAGCTTCCCAGAAGGATATGGGAACATAGAAAGCACATAAAATTTTGGTCTTGATTTCTAGAAAGAAATTTTTAGAAACTAGTAACTACATGAGTTAGCATTTCACTTGAATAAATACATGTGCACATTATAAACTATTACACAACACCATGAAAAGAAACACGGTTCTGCTGGAACTAATCCAAGTGAGCACCGACAAAGTTCATTGGATCAAATTCTTTGGGGCTGTAAATGGAGATGTTTTACCCGACTTTGCTGCCATCTCATCAATTTATACTGACACTTCCATGGCACTTGAATGTTATTTTAGTTTATTAAAATTCTTTTAGTCAAGAAAATTAATTCACTTTTACTCAAAAAAGGCTATATTGACAGAACTGAAGCTTAACAAAGCACCATCGCCGCTGTAGCATAACTGATTATCTGTGTGCTCTTAGTCTGCCCCAACAAAAACATGAAAACATAGCAGATTAAATTACCCTCATAACAGTTTAAATAATTAATGTTTTACTTTGTATCTACAACAAACAGAGAGCTCACTCCTGGCCAGCTGCTTTTTGTCATCCGACCTGCAGTAAATCCCAGAGTGACTACAACATTTGCAATTGCATGGATATTCTGCTAAAGGGAAATTGTTCAGTTTCACTATGTATGCTCAGATCCAAACACTTCTTACAAGCAATATTTTGCATGAAAAGAAACAAAATATTTCATTTACCTAGGTTTAATTAAAATTACAAAAGTTACAAAGAAATCACAAATCCTCCCTCACATCAATTTCTCCTAATACATCTTGATTACCACTGAATTCATCACTGATACATTGATAGTATCAAGTATCACTGATACTTGCTAAGTTCTTACATTATTTTTCTTGTTAATAATAAAAAAATTACAAGCAGGTTTCAGCTTTTACTGTTCTGAAAAAAACTCTGTTAGTATTTGTCAAATAGTATTTCTTTATCGCTTTCTTTCAATCACAGCAAAATCAGAAATAATCTGAGTACTTCACTGCAGCACTACACACTATTTGCCTCTTAATATGTTATTAAATCTACTTCAACGGTAAGGATAAAACCAAAATATCATTACAAATACAATTTAGAACTTAGCATAGGTATGCTACATATGATTCCTATGTACATATGTATATAAAAGACACAAATCTAAATGAATGCTTTCCCTGCTGCAGGTATACATGCACACCATTTCATCTCAGTTTTCTTCCCCAGAAAAAGCAAGCCCCTTTCTCTCTTCAACATTTTGATAGAATTTTTTTTTTGTCAGAGAAAAGGCAAATTTTAAGGGAGATGAACCAAAAAACATAAAGAGCCACAAAAGTGCTTTTTATCTATTGTGACAGAATAATTGTGAAGGCAAAAAGAGTCAGAGACTGAGATACCGTTGTTTTCAAGATCTTTTATTGCATGGGAAAACTTTTTTTTTCTTCAAGTCACTTACTATTCCTATGAGACTGTAAACCAGAAAATATTAAAAAATCATTTTCCCTTAACACAGATTTTAGTGAGTCACAGTGTGTAGTGTAATAAATTTGTCATAACATGGGGAACAGAACCTTGAGAAAATTGTTTACAAAAGTTATGAATAGATGCTTCTTTTAATACTTTAAATAATTAATTGCCAAATATTGTATAATATGCAAAGAAAGAATTGATTAAACAGTTCCTAAATTTACAAGTTTATACTTTGCCTATCACTGTATTTTTCCTCAGGATTTTTAAAATTATTTTTGTTTAGTTATTTCATTAATGGTTTTTAATAACCTACATGATAGTTTTTTCCCCTAAAATGTAATGCATGTCTAATAATTATAAGCCATCTGTACTAAGTAAGTTTCAATTAATTTCATTCTAAGAAAACAAAAATATAAACATGTAATCTCCAAATTTCTCAAAATGCTTACATCAGTTTCTGAAATTCTGCAGAACTGATCCTTTATTCTTGGGAACCACCAATTTTCAACTCGTTTTCTTGTCTCCAGCCCATAGTTTTTTTCCCATTTCCCCGTCTCACTGTAAATCGTTCTCACACAAGCAGGAACCAGTCTTCTCTGCCATTTAATTAATCCCAGGAAGCCATTTAGTTGTCTCTTCAAACATGAGGAACACGGGCCAACTCTTTGATAAACCGACTGCATTCTTAAGGTTATGGTGTCTGAAAAGACAAAAACATGTATTTCATGCCGCAATATATAACAAGAACTCAATGATTATTATGATTATACTGAAAAGTGGCAGCTATGACACCATTTTAGCTTGACTTGGACTACTCAGCTGCTTTCCATGGAACTTGCATTTTATTTCTGTGTCTGAATTATAAAAGTATGTATTTTTTAGTCAAGAGAACTGTGGCCTTGCACAGAACAAAACTATTGTGTTAGATGTCTTATCTAATAAAATAAAATTCTTGCATTCAGTCTCCCATAAAGGCATAATCAGTCAATTGAAGGTTCCAGAAGCTCCACTGCCTGAATAGAAGATGGCTAACAGGGTGTTAGTAAAAATTCAGAATGAAACAGAGAGAAGAGGAAGTTGGACGAAATTATACTGTAAAAATACTGAATTTGTCATCAATGAAAAGAGATGGGGGAGGATGACTATAATTAGTAGATTTCAACCAGATATTCTAAACCAACTATTTTGCTAAGGCTTTCTTTTTCAGCTAAAAATCCAATTAACTCCTCAAATGCTTTAGAGACAGTCTTCTAAAGCTACTCAGATGGGAGAAAGATCAAACAGTTCCCATATTTGGGATCAGTCTCAACAAGATATTTGCTGATTTGACTTCCTACAGTAGGAAATATGGCATTAAAAAAACCTCTACTCTGAGATTTCCTCCCCATCTTGACTGCTTTTTTTTTTTAATGGCATTTTTACATCAGTATTTCCTATCCTCTGTGGTTGGTTTTGGTG